>JARQOD010003617.1:0-62889 GCA_033576555.1 Oophaga sylvatica
ATGTTTGGCTCCCTCCAGCCAATGTCTCCACTCTTCAAAAGCCCACTTCATGGCCAATAACTCCCGATTACCCACGTCATAATTACGTTCAGTAGGAGAAAATTTTCGAGAGAAAAAGGCACAAGGGTTACTTTTAGAGGTCTCTGGATCTTTTTGGGACAAAACGGCACCTGCCCCAATTTCAGAGGCATCAACCTCCACCTGAAATGGCAGAGAAACATCAGGCTGCCGTAGAACAGGAGCAGAAGTGAATCTCTGCTTAAGTTCCTGAAATGCAGAGACTGCCTCAGGAGGCCAATTCACCACATCAGAACCCTTTCTGGTCAAATCAGTTAATGGTTTAACAATAACCGAGAAATTACCAATAAATTTACGATAAAAATTGGCAAAACCCAAAAATCTCTGAAGAGCCTTTAATGAAGTAGGTTGGACCCAATCACAGATGGCCTGAACCTTGACCGGGTCCATTTCAATAACAGATGGGGACAAAATGAATCCCAGAAATGAGATCCTCTGTACGCCAAAAAGACACTTTGATCCCTTCACATACAGAGCATTCTCTCTCAAAATCTGGAATACAGTTCGAACATGTTTCACATGAGAGTCCCAGTCATTAGAAAAAATCAAGATATCATCCAAATAAACAATCAGAAATTTGTCCACAAAATCCCTGAAAATGTCATTCATGAAGGACTGGAAGACGGAAGGAGCATTAGTGAGCCCAAAGGGCATCACTAGGTACTCAAAATGCCCTTCAGGGGTATTGAATGCCGTCTTCCATTCATCCCCGTGCTTAATGCGAATAAGGTTATACGCCCCCCTGAGGTCAAGCTTGGTAAACCAAGTAGCGTTTTTCACCCTGGAAAACAGGTCAGAAATCAAGGGTAACGGGTATTGATATTTCACAGTAATATTGTTCAAGAGACGATAATCAATACACGGCCTTAATGAACCATCTTTTTTGGCCACAAAGAAAAAACCGGCATCTAAGGGTGAAGAGGATGGTCTGATATGACCCTTCTCCAATGATTCCTTGATATAAGACCGCATAGCGTCATGTTCAGGTACAGACAAGTTAAAAAGGCGACCTTTAGGGAATTTACTACCCGGCACTAATTCAATAGCGCAGTCATAGCTCCTATGGGGAGGCAAGGAAGCAGATTTACTTTCGCTAAACACATCAGAAAAATCAAACAAAAAGTCAGGAACATCCTGAGCCTGGGGGGAGGCAGAAAAAACAGGAGTGTTGGTATTAACACATTGGCAGCCCCAACTGGTTACAGACACAGATTTCCAATCCAAAACAGGATTATGAGACTGTAACCAAGGGAAACCCAGCACGATAATGTCATGCAGATTATATAGAACCAAAAATTTGCAGCACTCCTGGTGATCAGGTTCAACCCTCATTATCACCTGAGTAGAAAACTGGGGTTTATTCTCAGCCAAAGGGGTAGAATCGATCCCCAGTAGAGGAATAGACTTCTGTAGGGGTATCAAGGGAAACCCACAACGTTTAGCAAAATCATAATCCATCAGGTTAATAGCTGCTCCAGAATCAACGAAAGCCTGAGCAGAAAATGAGGACAGAGAGCATATCAGAGTGACAGTTAATAAAAACTTAGTCTGAACACTACCCAAGACAACTGAGCGTGCAAAACGTCTTCCCCGCTTAGGGCAGACTGAAATAGCATGAGAGGCATCACCACAGTAGAAACATAACCCATTGCGCTTTCGAAACTCATGACGCTGTGCCCCAGACACCACTCTATCACACTGCATGGGTTCAGAAGCTGGCTCACAAGGCAACACCATTCCACGCATACTTCTCCGCTCACGCAAACGTCTGTCAATTTGAATCGCTAATGACATAGAATCATTGAGACCAGAGGGGACAGGGAATCCCACCATAACATCCTTTACATTATCTGACAGACCCTTCCGGAAAAGGGCCGCCAAAGCGTCGTCATTCCATTTGGTCAGGACTGCCCACCTACGGAATCTCTGACAGTATAACTCAGCGTCATCAAGCCCCTGATTTAATGCCAACAAGGCTTTTTCAGCTTGATCAGTGACATTAGGCTCATCGTACAATAACCCCAAAGCCTGAAAAAACGCATCAACATCACTCAAAACAGGATCCCCAGGTATCAGGGAAAAAGCCCAATCCTGAGGATCGCCGCGCAGGAGAGAGATGATAATTTGAACCTGCTGCGCTGCGTTTCCTGAGGACTTAGATTTTAAGGCAAAAAACAATTTACAATTATTTTTGAAATTCTGAAACTTAGCTCGATCCCCTAAAAACAAATCTGGCATGGGAATCCTAGGTTCCACAACAGGCAACCCAGCAAGATAGATAGCAATACTCCGAACCTCAGTGGCAAGCTGATCCACACGGCCAGACAACTGTGCAAACTCCATTGGGAGAAAAGATCCTCCCCAGCACCCAGAGATACAGAGGGAAAAAAAAAAAAAATGCAACAAACAGAAAAATATCTCTGACAACTCTGACAACCTTTTTTCTTTCAAATATTTTTTCCCTTCTGTGAGTACCATACAATTTTCAATTTTTGGGCCGGTGATACTGTTATGTTTCGGTAGCTGAGGAGTGCAGGTAAAAAAGGCAATACACCAGAGCAGTTGGAATCTATGGGATTGCAGTACCCTGACTAACCACCACAACTAGAGGCAGCCGTGGAGCGTTCCTACGTTGGTCCTAGATGCCTCGTCACAGCCTGAGAAACTAACTACACCTAAAGATAGAAATAGGAAAGCTATCTGCCCCGGAGCAGAACCCCAAAGATAATAGAAAGCCCCCAAACATGTAATGGCGGTTAGACAAGAGGAAATACAGACACAGAAAGAAAATAGTATGAGCAAACGCTGGGGCCCAAACTATCTAAATAGAAAAGGATAGGAAGGGTACTTACTGCAATCTCAGAAAACCCTGAAAAACACCAACTCTACTAATTTCAAAATCACCTGAGATCACTCGACCTCCACCACCTAAATTAGCTCTCTGGTGCAACAAAATCAAAACAGCAGCCACTGAAAAAGCTGGAAAAAGCAAAAGAACAAAACTCAGTGGCTGAACTAAACTGAGAGGGCAGAAGCCCCGGAGGGACCCTGAAGGCCCCCACAGAAGTGCAGGACAAAATGCAAAAATATAGCACAAACACAAAAGCAGAAAAAGACTTATCTGTTAGCAGGAGAAGCAGACACGACACAGCAGGCTACAAGGGAAACTGGAATGAAGGATTCAGACCAGAACAATTGATCACCGGCAACCCTGATGGGAAAATGACTCCCTTATATAAGACCAGTCAGTAACACCTGATTCCCAGTCCTCACAATCTTCACTAGCACCGCTTGTAACCACCAGAGGGAGCCTCTGCTCAGAACTCATCTCAAACCCATTCACAACACCCTATCTTTAGTCTGTACATAGGCTGCTAAGCTATAATGTGCTCAAAATCGAATATTATGGACTAGAGTACAAGGCACCGTGTGCTTCTGGTATGGCATAATGGTCCGAAACACAGGTATGTTAAAAAGTTTGTGAAATAGTTTTATTTTAATTACAGACTAGCAGTACACAGATATGACTTGCACACTCCCATACATTAAACTACACTATAGGGATGAACTGTAGGGACAGTTTTCTTGAAAAAGCGACCATCCTATGCCTGTATTCTCACATGAAACAATCACTATGTTTACTCCTGGCCTTAAAAGAGCCTTATAAATCAAGATTCACAATAGAGTGATCTCTGTACAAACCTCTATACACAATACAACCATGACACTTCATGTCAACACTGCTGCTAATAAGTAAGCCATCTTTAACAAACCCTGTAGCTGAGATGTCCCCATGTGTCAGTCCTGCTAAAAGATACATCTCCAAAATACATTTACTGTTTTTACACACATATAAAACAAGCCTTTTATACTGGTGTCTGTATTTCACTAAGAGTCTGTATTTCACTAAAAATTCTTATATACTGGAGTCTGTACTACAGACTCTGCTAGAAAATAGCTTTACATTTACTGGGTCCTTAAAAGCATCTACTCACAAAAAAGAATAAAATCAAGATTCGCTCTTTAATTCTCTAAAACTCCACAGACTAATCACTTTGATTGAAACTCACAGATCCACCAGCCCAGATTTCCCAGACTGATCAAAGTCCAGCCAGATCAAATCCCAGGGAGACGGATTAAATGATAGGGGGCGTGTCGACCTGTCAGATTTGAGTTTGATGAGTAATACAGTTCCTATACTACTGACTCAGCAGCGATCCTGACAAGTTCATATCGTTGTCGAGATCGCTGGTGATTTGCTATGTGAGACGGGGCCCTTACTGTAGCTCTTATCCATTCTTGTCTGGATTATTGCAACTCTCTACAAATCGGTCTCCCTCTTACCAAACTCTCCCCTCTCCAATCTATATTGAATGCAGCAGCCAAGATCATATTCCTGTCCAACCGCTACACTGACGCCTCTACCCTGTGCCAGTCATTGCACTGGTTGCCCATCCGACACAGAGTTCAATATAAACTTATTACTCTTACCCACAAAGCGCTCCACGGTTCAACACCATGCTACGTTTCCTCCCTCGTCTCAGTCCACCACCCCACCCGTGCCCTCCTTTCCGCTAATGATGTAAAACTAAAATCCTCAATAATCGGAACCTCCCACTCCCGTCTTCAAGACTTCTCGTGTGCTGCTCCAATTCTTTGAAATGCACTACCCAGTACAATTCAATTAATTCCCAATAACCACAGTTTCAAATATGGACTAAAAACACATTTCTTTAGACTAGCCTATAGCCTCACCTCACTTATCTAACTATCCTCATTTCGCCCATACATAATTTTCTTTAACATCATGACCCTCAAAGCATCTGTTCACACAACCTCCATGCTGGAGGTGCGGAGAAGCTAATGCAGATATGTTACACGCCAGATGGAAGTGCCATAAAGTGGAGCCGCTCTGGGATGCAATCTCCCATCTAGTGTCTCAAATTAGTGGTATCCCAATGAAAACTGGGAAAGAGCAGGCGCTTCTGGCCAGTGACCCGGATTTAATCCCGTACGAGTTCAGGACAGTGATTGCGCACATCCTCATAGCTACTAAAATTAAAATCGCAGGATATTGGAAAAATCCCAAATGTTCGTCACTAACTGAAATCGTGGCATTGGTGAATGACAATTGTTTATCAGAGAAGATAATTGCTTCATCCACCAATAATATATCATCATATCTCAGGAAATGGGACAGCTGGCGATCATTCAGACTAAACACTGTGGTCACAGAGATGTAATAGAGCTATTAATGGGAATATACGGGTATAGTCATTTGTTGTCATCACCCCTTCCCTTTTCCCTATCATATTTAGCTATGTTAAATTGTTATTATATTTAGCCGATTAATGTTTTGAGGAAACTTCTGTAACAATGAATGGAGGCTAAATGGTTGTTAAATAGGAGTTTATTTAAAATTTTAATAAAAAGTTTATGGTTAAGAAACAACAGTCAGAAAGAAGCAGAGGTCAGGGCAGGCGGCAGTCCAAAAGGTGATCCATTCAACAAGCCATAGTGAAAACCAGAAAGTCTGTCTGAGAAGCAGCTGCGCACAAGATGTTATGGGCATGCTGCAAGCCACCCACCACTATATTTTCCTCCGGCTAAATCATAGTGCCGGGTATTCTCTCCTAGGGAGAGTAATCTTCCAAGCACCAGAAATGATGCCCTCATCTCTCATGTAGGTCCGGCGTACTCCATGTGGGCTCATCAGCATTGCTTGCATGTTCTTTCTAGCAGCATAGCTGACTGGCATGTACGGCATAGGTCTGTAGGCTTCTTTAGCAGTCACCTTAATACGCGGTGGGACTTCAGGTGTTTGAGAGGAAGTTGGGTCGTACCTGCCAGAAAACAGGATCTTGAACGACTTTGCTAATGTCTGCACCTCATCATCGTTGGGGAGTTTCGGGTGTTTCATCATAACCAATGGCTCCGGTTCTTGTCCTTCCATGCTGTATCCTTTAGATTGCAGAAACAACTTCAGTCTTTCAAACTGGTGCATTGTTTTAGTTGGTGGAGGAGACGGTGGTGGATTTTTCACATTTTGTCCCGTTTCGGTTGGTGGAGGATTTGGTGGTGGACTTTCCGAATATCGGCCAGTATCAGTTGGTGGTGGACTATTCAAATATCGGCCCGTTTCCTGTTCCGGTGTTTGGAACAGGCATTTAATAAATGACACGACAGAATAAAGTGCTGCCATCAAACACCCAGAGAAGCCAGTTTGCCTTTTGTGGTGTCCACGCCTCTGGCTGTATGGGGATGTCCTGGCATGTGGGAGACGTCTCCGTAGTTGGATCTTCCCGCCAGCTACGGGTGCAGCCATTAGGCTGCCTTCCCCTCCACACACACAAGTGTGTGCAGATGGTAAAAAACACTCCCAAAAAAAGTAAATAAATAAATAAAATAAAAGAAACAAGTAACTCAAGTCGCTCTGGGTTAGTGCTCAGCTCTCTTCTCTACCTCTGCTTGCCTCGCACTGACCGTTCTTGATGAGCATTCCATGACTCGTGGACAACGCTTCTGTGAGGTCATAAAGCCGAACATGGCAACGGGTCTAATGTAGAAAAACTAGTTCTGTTACCCATGGCAGAGCTCCAATACCAGCTGTCACTGCATGGATAGGGGTTAGCTGGATTGGGATGAAATGTATAAAAACTTACTAGAGCACAAGTCATTGCTTTAACCCCTTCGCGCCGCAGCCCATTTTTGTTTTTGCGTTTGTTTTCCACTCCCCTTCTTCCCAGAGCCATAACTTTTTTATTTCTCTGTCAATATGGCCATGTGAGGGCTTGTTATTTGAGGGAAAAGTTGTACTTTTGAAAGTCAACATTAGTTTCATGTATTGTGTACTCAAAAACAAGAAAAAAATTCTAAGTGCGGTGAAAATGAAAAAAAAATGTAATTCCACAACTTTTTTTTTTTACCATGTTCACCAAATGCTAAAACTGACCTGCCATTATGATTCTCCAGGTCATTACGAGTTCATAGACACCAAACATGTCTAGTTCTTTTTTCTATTCTTTTTTAATTAAGTGGTAAAAAAAATACAAAGTTTGTTTAAAAAAAATAAAAATTGTGCCATTTTCCGAGACCGGTGGTGTCTCCATTTTTCCTGATCTCGGGTTGGGTGAGGGCTTATATTTTTTGCGTGCCGAGCTGACGCTTTTATTTATACCATTTTAGTGCAGATATGATCTTTTGATCGTCCGTTATTGCATTTTAATGTAATGTCGCGGTGACCAAAATTGTAATTCTGGTGTTTTGACTTTTTTTTGTCGCTACGCTATTTAGCGATCAGGTTAATCCTTATTTTTATTGATAGATCGAGCGATTCTGAACGCGGCAATGCCAAATATGTGTTTGATTTTTTTTTGAATGGGGCGAAAGGGGGTGATTTAAATTTTTATTTATTTTTTTATATTTCTAAACATTTTGATATTTTTTTATTTTTACTTTTGGCATGCTTCAATAGTCTACATGGGAGACTAGAAACTGCCATAACGCGATCAGCTCTGCTACATACAGGCGATGATCAATTCACCTGTATGTAGCCGAATTACTCACTTGCTATGAGTACCGACCACCGGGTGGCGCTCACAGAAAGCCGGCAGTGACAACCATAGAGGTCTCCAGGAGACCTCTGGTTGTCATACCAACCCACCAGTGACCTGCGATCACCGATGGGCGGATTTCCGGCCAGATGGGCGGAAGCACACGTTAAATGCTGCTGTCAGAGTTTGACAGCAGCATTTAACAGGTTAATAGCTGCGGGTGGATCGCAATTACACCCACGGCTGTTTCAGGCACATGTCAGTTGTTCAAAACAGCTGACATGTGCCAGGAAAGTTGTGGGCTCACTGCCGGAGCCCACATCAAAGGAAGAGAAGTGACATGTGCAGTACTAGTAAGGTGCATGTAGCAAAGGGGTTAAAAAGGGAACTGGAGTCACACTAGCGATTTTATAAATCGGTCCGATTTTGTTCCTGCAGAGTCGTATGAATGTAAAGCAAGTATCATGCGCTTTTTTCATGCGAGTACAATGCGATTTTTCACACCTAGCATCCGATTCACATCCGAGTGCAGTGCGATTGATCTCCGCTACATGTTTCCGCTACATGACAAAGGCCTAAAGAGAACACCGGCCGGACCTGCACATTCATATACTAAGATTGCTTCATGTCACACAGCCCTAGAAAAGCCGGGAGCAGTCGTGATTGGCAGGAAATGGATGAACACATGAGTTCATGAATTTGGTCTAGTTTGGTTCATCAAGGCAGAAAATCTAATTACGCCACATTTTAGCAGGCAAGGATGTGCAAATTTAGTGCCATTTTCAGCCATACCTTTAACCCCTTTACCCCCAAGGGTGGTTTGCACCTTAATGACCGGGCCAATTTTTACAATTCTGACCACTGTCCTTTATGAGGTTATAACTCTGGAACGCTTCAACGGATCTTGGCGATTCTGAGAATGTTTTCTCGTGACATATTGTACTTCATGTTAGTGGTAAAATGTCTTCGATATGACTTGCGTTTATTTCTGAAAAAAATGGAAATATGGCGAAAAGTTTGAAAATTTTGCAATTTTCAAACGTTGAATTTTTATGCCTTTAAATCAGAGAGTTATATCGCACAAAATAGTTACTAAATAACATTTCCCACATGGCTACTTTACATCAGCACAATTTTGGAACAAAATTTTTTTGTTAGGAAGTTAAGGGTTAAAACTTGACCAGCGATTTCTCATTTTTACAACACCATAATTTTTTTTAGGGACCACATCACATTTGAAGTCACTTTGAGGGGTCTATATGATGGAAAATACCCAAAAGTGACACCATTCTAAAATCTGCACCCCTCACGGTGCTCAAAACCACATTCAAGAAGTTTATTAACCCTTCAGGAGCTTCACAAGAATTTTTGGAATGTTTAAAAAAATTAACATTTAACTTTTTTTCATAAAATATTTACTTCAGATCCAATTTTTATTATTTTACCAAGTGTAACAGGAGAAATTGGATCCCAAAAGTTGGTCTGCAATTTTTCCTGAGAACGCTGATACTCAATATGTGGGGGTACACCACTGTTTGGGCGCACGGCAGAGCTCGGAAGGGAAGGAGCACAGTTTGACTTTTTCAACGCAGAATTGCCTGGAATTGAGATCAGACGTCATGTCGCCTTTGGAGAGCCCCTGATGTGCATAAACAGTGGAAACCCCCCACATGTGACACCATTTTTGAAAGTAGACCCCCTAAGGAGCTTATCTAGATGTGTGTTGAGCACTTTGAACCCCCAAGTGCTTCACAGAAGTTTATAACGTAGAGCCGTAAAAATAAACTCATAATTTTTCCCCAAAAATGATCTCACCCCCAATTTTTAATTTCCCAAGGGTACCAGGTGAAATTGGTTCCCAAAAGTTGTGGAATTTGTCCTGAGTACGCCGATACCCCTTATGTGGGGGTACACCACTGTTTGGATGCATGGCAGACGCTTTTTTTGCAAAAACGTTTTTGCATCATAATTTGAGAGCTATAATGTTTCCATATTTTGGCCCACAGAATCATGTGAGGTCTTGTTTTTTGTGGGACGAGTTGACGCTTTTATTGATACCATTTTCGGGCACATGACATTTTCTGATCGCTTTTTATTCCGGTTTTTGGGACGCAGAATGAGCAAAAACCAGCAATTCATTAATTTCTTTTGGGGGGGGGGGGGCATTTATACCATTCCGCGTGTGGTAAAATTGATAATAAAGGATTTTAAGAATACGGCTGGAGTCACACTGGTGACAGAATCGGACGACTGCAATACGATGAAATATCGCATTGCAGTCTGCCCTATGTTGATCTATGGAGCAGCTCCCAGTATCAGATTTTTTGTGGTCCGTTTTAAACGTCCGAGTGCAATCGCAGCATGCTGCGATTGTCACCGATTGTGGGTCGACTATCGCCAATGCAAGTCTATGGGAGCGATGAAAAATCGGATTACAAACGGACCGCACGTGTGACTTGCGATGAAATCGCATCGGTGTCCTTTAGAAAAGCCGGCAATTCATCCCTGCCTATACTGTAAAAGCACACTGACAGCTTTAATAAAGAATAGAAAGAATAGATATATACACATAGAATACATATATTATATACACATAGAACACACATATATATATATATATATATATATGTCATTGTGACATGTATATATACATATATTTAAAGTTCATACACTTCTACATACTGTAATAGCCGCTAATTCAATTGCCGGCTTTTGTGAAATCACAGAAGCCGACATGAAATGATACATTGTTTAGACACAGTTAACCATGTCATTTCCTGTATTTTGATATATGGTTTGAACTTACAATTACATAAGTGTATGTGTGCCAAATTTCAGACATGTAGGGGTTAATTAAAGGTGTAAATTCGTTGAAAAAAAATGCGTGGGCTCCCGCTGTATTTTCTCCACCAGACAGACAAAGCAAGCGAGTGGGGGCAGATAATAATAGCCTAGGGAGGGTACATTTTTTTGTGCCCCCCCTGGCTACTAACATCTGCCCCCAGACACCCCAGAAAGGGCAAATATATAATTAGATTAGCCCTTTCTGGCACTTTGCCCGTCTATTCCCATTGCCCTGTAGCGGTGGCGAATGGGTTAATAAGGGGTTAAAGCCACCTTGCTGTTGAAAGGTCACTTTAAGCCAGGTTAATAATTGAGAGCTGTCAATTAGACAACTATCAATTATTAATCCTATTGAAGGAAATAAAAAAAAACACACACACTTTAAGAATAAATAATTTTAATGAAATAAAAACACATATTTTTGACCATCTTTTATTTAACTCTTAATCCCTGCGAAGCCCTTGATCTTCTATAATAAAGAAAAAATAATAAAACAACATTATTCTTATCTATCTGGCGATCTGTCACGTCCCACGATGTAATCCTTCACAAAGGGTTAACTAGCAATCAGCTAAGCAGCGCAAGTAATCCTGCGTGCTCAGCTGAAAGCTCCTGAATGAATGAGCTTATCTCCTGCCGACAGGAGAGGATGTGATTAATGAATGAAGCTTAATTGATTGTGTCCCACTTTCACTTTAGGTCAGGTCACTGAAGTGAAAGTGGCAATAAATCAATTAAGCTCCATTCATTAATCTCTTCCTCTCCTTTCGCTGGGAGAGGAAGTTATTCATTCGGGGTGTTACAGCTAGGAGACAGCATTAGCTCTCTGCTAACTGTAACCTGTTAACCCTTTCTGATGGATTACACCGTGGGACCTGACTGTGCATCGGATTGGTAAGAATAATTTTGCTTTTTTATTTTATTTTTATTACAGGAAATGGTTTTAGCAGGAGAAAAAAATATGGTCAAAAACTGTGATTATTTCATTAAACTTCTTTTTTATTAAAGTGTGTGTGTTTGATTTTTCTTTCATACAATAGGATTAATAATTGATAGTTGTCTAATTGACAGCTCTCAATTATTAACCTGGCTTAAAGTGACCTTTCAATAGCAAGGTGGCTTTAACCCCTTATTAACCCATTCGCCACCGCTACAGGGCAATGGGAATAGACGGGCAAAGTGCCAGAAAGGGCGAATCTAATTAGAGATTTGCCCTTTCTGGGGTGTCTGGGGGCAGATGTTAGTAGCCAGGGGGGGCACAAAAAAAATGTACCCTCCCTAGGCTATTATCTGCCCCCACTCGCTTGCTTTGTCTGTCTGGTGGAGAAAATACAGCGGGAGCCCACGCATTTTTTTTCAACGAATTTACACCTTTAATTAACCCCTACATGTCTGAAATTTTGCACACATACACTTCTGTAATTGTAAGTTCAAACCATATATCAAAATACATGAAATGACATGGTTAACTGTGTGGAAACAATGTATCATTTCATGTCGGCTTCTGTGATTTCACAAAAGCCGGCAATTGAATTAGGGCTATTACAGTATGTAGAAGTGTAAGAACTATAAATATATGTATATATACATGTCACAATGACGTGTGTGTGTGTGTATTGTGAGACAGTGAGTGAATATGTGATGAATGAGGTGTACATTTCACCTAGGTATAAGGGAAATGTGTGGCTTTGTAAACCTAGTGGTAGAGAAAGGTCACTACACCTCACATTCAGCACACACTTGCAGCACAAGCCTGAAACTACTCAGGTGTTAATTAGGAGACCAGAAGTAGGTGTTTGGAAACACAATCTGAGAGCTAGTTTAGCCTGGACACAGGGAGGTGTCCTGGCACAAGAAACAGTCTCCAAGAGTGTTAGAGCTGTCTTCAGCCTGGACACAGAGAGGTGTCCTGGCACAAGGAAGCAGTCTCTGTGAACCTCCATGCTGATGATTACCGAAGAGGAGGGGAGCCGTCTCAGTCTGGGTGCAGGAAGGACCCCGGACACAGGAGTGTCTCTGTGAACCTCCAGCATAATGACTACTGAATAGGAGTGGATCTCTCTCAAGTCTGGACGTCGGGTGGACCTTCAGACATAAGGAGGAGGATCTGGGAAACTCCATACTGGTACCATATATCATATGTGTTGTTTTGGGCACAGACTGATAGAGTCTGGGTTCCTGATAGAAAGGGACATTACATAAGTGTAATTTAGTGGCTAGACAAGCCTAGGTCTTTTGTTTATGCTTTGTTTTATCTGTGTGCTGTGGACTTTAATAAAACTGGTTGCGGCCAGTTTTTACCATAATTGCTGTCTGAATGAACTGTTTCCATGCCATTCTGTCTACCCAGACAGCGATCTCAGAGCTAAAACCCCCGGAAAGGCTACAATTGGTGGAGGATGCGGGCAGCGCAGGGCCTGGTACAGTTAGTGCTGGAGTGTGCATGCAGCACAGTGGCAAGAGACAGCATTAAAGGTGAAGTCTATTGAAATAGCAACAGAGGAAAAAAAAAAGTGTGTGTCAGCAGAAACGTCTGTTTGGAGCAGTCTTGGAGAGACAGTGGCCCTGATAGGGTCTGCAGAGAGAAAATGTATGCACAGCAAAGCTGAACTTGTTGTGAAAATGACTGTGGAATGTGCAGCAGCAAGAGAAACGTCTGTGGAGCAGTCTTAAAGAGACAGTAGCCCTAATAGACTTTGCAAAAGAAAAAAAAAAAAAAGGGTGTTTGCACAGCAAGGCTGAATTTTCTGTGGAAAAAAGCTGTGTAGTGTGTATGCCTTGACTGAAGTCTGCCGTTGTGAAGACAGAGATATCTGACAGCATGGAGGCACTGTTTGAACAAATGGCGCAAGTTAATGTGCAACATAAAACTGCCGTGGTTGAGACAGATAAGTCCGGCCGTGTGAAGGAGCTCATTGAGTACCTGGTACAGGCCCAGCGAAGCATGCAGCAGAGCATGAAGCAGCAGCGCCTGCAGTACCAGGGCAAATGCAGCAGGCCCAGCAGCAATTCCTGCAGCAGCAGCAGGAGAATAACCGGTTGTTTTTTGAGCAGGTTGCAGCACTGCAGGGGACTTGTGGTGCATCGTCCCAAAGTAATGTTGCAAAGTCACCTGACTTGTCCGCTGTGAAGAGGGCGGTAAGACGGTCCTTGAAAAAGATGACACCTCGTGATGATGTGGAGGTATATCTCACTAGGTTTGAGAGACTGGCAGAGAAGGAGAATCTGCCCCTATCTGAATGGGCCATGATGGTCGCACCATATCTGATTGGAGAGCCCCAAAGGGCATATGCTGACCTGAGCGAGCAGGACAGCCAAGACTATGCTAAGATGAAAGTGGAGATTCTTACCCGGCTGGGTGTTACGGTGACAGCCCATGCCAGAGGAGTTCATGACTGGAGATACAGTTGGGAGTCTGCAGTCAGCAGGCCTGATTATGGAGTTGAAAAGGTGGTAGTGAACTGCTACACCCGAGCATGTCCTACAGTGAACCGCTACACCCGAGCATGTTCTCCTGAGGTACAGCCGTCTGAGAGGACGTCACTTCAGAGTTCCCGGACGTCGAACTCTCCCAGTAAGAGCGTTCCAGTTGTTGGGGACATGGTGTATGCTGATAAGCGGGTTCAGGCCCGAGGGGACATGTGGGTGGAAGAGTGTGATGGACAGTGTTGGAGATGTCGTGAAATTGCAGCCAACTGTCCACTAGAGGGGGAGCCTATGTGCCGTGATGTTGGCAGATCCCTCTCTCTCTGCGCAGAACCTGTGTGTGTGACCACCGCAACCGAAGAGACTGGACCACAGGTGTCCCCGGTGGTTACAAATGGTTGCTCAGCGCAGGCCCTCTTGGACTCAGAGAGTCCAGTGACTTCCGTATGTGACAGCCTGATTGATAGGAACTTCATCCCTGATAAGCACTTGAGTATGGTGTGCATCCATGGAGACACTAAAGTCTACCCAGAGACTGCCGTGGACTTGGTTCCCAAACTCGGGGAGGTTTCATGTGAAGTGGGGGTAGTGAAGACCCTAGTGCACCCCGTCATATTGGGTAATGACTTTCCCCGGTCTAACGATCTCTGGGGGAGAAATGTTTCTGATGGACAGTGTGATGAAGCTCCTATTGAGGGTGCGCAGTCCCGAGGGGCGGAACACGATGCTAGTGGGATGTTAAAATTATGTGATAATGATGATGATAATGCTAATGATGATGATGATCCTAATAATGATGATGACCATGAAAATGGTGCTGATGCTGATAATGATAGTGATGATAATACTGATCATAGTCATGATAATGATGTTGATAATAATGATGACTGTGATAGTGATGAAATTCCTTTGCAGGTGATGTTGGGAGACGAGGATGGTGGTTCTCGGGAACCGAGTGTCCCTGACTTGCCTGTGTCCTGTGACGGTTTTGAGAGTGAGCAGTGGCGAGAACCCTCTCTTAAAACAGCACAGGAAAATATGATTGTTCTAAATGAGGTTTCCCAAGAGCCTGACTCTGAGGAGAGGTTCTCTCATGTTGCCATAAACACTGAAGTCCAGGGAGAGGTTGTGAGTCAGCTCCTAGTACCTGAACTATATAGAAGTGTAGTGCTGGGGTTGTCACATAGTCACATACTTGAGGGACCAGATGGTGCAGTTAATATTGTGGATGACATGTTAACTCAGGTTCCAGATCAAGATGTGAATGAAAATGAATTGTATAACCCTGACAGTGAGCAGGATGTGAGTGAAAATGAATTGTGTGACACTGACAGTGAGCAGGATATGAATGAAAATGAAGGGTATAGCCCTGACAGTGAGCCAGATGTGACTGAAGAAGTAGAGTGTGGGACGGACGGTGGGGCTTCTGGGCATGTCTTGCCAGAAGAGCCTGAAAGTGGGGAACTGGAGAAAAGTGAAAAACCCCTATACCTTCTGTGACAGCTGGTGACACAGGGTCAGTGTACCAGGGACAGGAGGTACGTGAGTTTCTGAGGAAGAGTCAGCAGAAGTGTTCTGATGTGTCGGGTCGTACTTCTCTGGCCAGGCACTATATCGAAAATGAGCCCGGCCCTAAGGTCAAGATGAAACCGTGCAGGGTACCCGAGGCCCGCAGAGAGTATAGGCCTGGGAGGGTACAGGGTAGTGCGGATGCTTCAGATAAAGAGAAAGCTGATGTTGGCTATGACTCAGGTGAAGATACAAGTGACAGTGGTGGAGATGAAGCTGGTGAGGGCCATGACTGGTCCAGAGTTCACTGTCTCTGTTGGATTGTTGACCAGCCCTCCGGTCTGGATGACCAGCCCTCCGGTCTGGAGAAGAGGGAGGGGATATGTGAGACAGTGAGTGAATATGTGATGAATGAGGTGTACATTTCACCTAGGTATAAGGGAAATGTGTGGCTTTGTAAACCTAGTGGTAGAGAAAGGTCACTACACCTCACATTCAGCACACACTTGCAGCACAAGCCTGAAACTACTCAGGTGTTAATTAGGAGACCAGAAGTAGGTGTTTGGAAACACAATCTGAGAGCTAGTTTAGCCTGGACACAGGGAGGTGTCCTGGCACAAGAAACAGTCTCCAAGAGTGTTAGAGCTGTCTTCAGCCTGGACACAGAGAGGTGTCCTGGCACAAGGAAGCAGTCTCTGTGAACCTCCATGCTGATGATTACCGAAGAGGAGGGGAGCGTCTCAGTCTGGGTGCAGGAAGGACCCCGGACACAGGAGTGTCTCTGTGAACCTCCAGCATAATGACTACTGAATAGGAGTGGATCTCTCTCAAGTCTGGACGTCGGGTGGACCTTCAGACATAAGGAGGAGGATCTGGGAAACTCCATACTGGTACCATATATCATATGTGTTGTTTTGGGCACAGACAGAGTCTGGGTTCCTGATAGAAAGGGACATTACATAAGTGTAATTTAGTGGCTAGACAAGCCTAGGTCTTTTGTTTATGCTTTGTTTTATCTGTGTGCTGTGGACTTTAATAAAACTGGTTGCGGCCAGTTTTTACCATAATTGCTGTCTGAATGAACGGTTTCCATGCCATTCTGTCTACCCAGACAGCGATCTCAGAGCTAAAACCCCGGAAAGGCTACAATCTATATATATATATATATATATTATGTGTTCTATGTGTATATATCTATTCTTTCTTTTGTGATTTAAATACTATTCTTTTGGATCCATTATATGTCAGTTTTGCAAGCCTGCAAGAAATTCTCGCAAGTCGGATGAAAATCGGATGTTACAAGGTACACACACATGCGACTAAATCGCATCTTTGAAGGAAAATCGGATGCCAGGCGGATGTGTAATGTTTGCATTTTGCTCCGATAATCGACCGACTAAAACGGTCCGTTTTTTTGTAGTTGTGTGTGACTCCGGCCTACTACTCACTGTATGGTTTCAGTTGGGCCTTAACAATGAAAATAGTCCAACAAACCCTCTTGCCACGTAGAACTTCAAGGTCTTGGACAATAAAAAAAACTATACAAAAGACACAAATGAATACACCAATAAAAGCCAGTGCTGCGCATATTATAAGTGCAAACTATACCTCATCCCAAGTCTTAGAGACTCTAATGTCCACTCTTAAACATTTTAGACAATCCAGACTTGTGTTACAAGGGTCCATTGACACTCAGTAAAATAAGGTGTCCGCCTTTCTTAATGGGTAAACGTTCTTTAAATGGGCAGATTTAGCCAGTGAATCACATCAGAGGATAAATCTGCCCGTGCTGCCCTTACCATTACCTGCCTCTGAGCCACAGATTAATCAGCTGGATAGATCTATGGTAGGAGCATGGAATCCTTCATAGGGGTGAGCTAGAGATCCTCACTGTTGTGCTGTGATCATCCGATCATTTGTGCTACAGAGCAGTGCTTCCGCCCTTCCTATGTAGCAAAGATGCTCACTTGCTATGAGCGCCGACCGCTGGGGGGCATTCATAGCAATCCGGCAATGACAACCACAGGGGTCTGTTGCAGACCCCAGGTTGTCATGTCAACCCATCGGTTACCCGTGATCATGTGACATGGGCGCTGATGGACAGGATTAGTGACGCACTTCTGGTGCGATCACATTGAAGGCCGCTGTCAGAGAATGACAGCAGTATTTAACAGGTTAACAGCCACGGGTGGATCGCGATTCAAACCGCGGCTGTTAGGGGCACATGTCAGCTGTTCAAATCAGCTGACATGTGCCAGGAAAGATGAGGGCTCAGTGGGGGAGCCCACATCAAAGGGAGAGACACGACATGCGCCATGTACAGTGCATGTCACGAAGGGGTTAATAACACTGCATGGTTCAGTAGAAGCGGCATTTTGTGGTGGATTTGGAGAAACCACAAAACTATACTGTGAAATGTGAACGGCACAACATTTTTTACATTTTGCCAATACAACTGATCTACATTGTGGTAATGAATCATTATAGAACTGTACATTTATTTATTCCTTCCCATGGGATGCTGCTGCGAATGTCAAAGGGAACCTGTCACCAGTTTTTTGGCCTATCAACTAAAAATATCATCTAATAGAGTGTGAGCCATACATTCCCCAACTACTTGTGAAAGCCCCCGACTCCCCATGAATCCTCAATAAAAACCCTTCATATTGTTCCCGCGCTGTATGTAAATTTCCTCGGTCCGGTGGGCGTTGGTTCTGTTCCCTCTCTCCAGCCCTCCTCGGCGTGCTGTACGCATTCCGTTCTGTGAACAGCATTGTTCGCGTACAGGTCCCGCGTGTGCGCATTCAAATTGCCTCCCGCACGTGCGCAGTATGCTTTGCCCAACTGCGGTCAAAGCCGAAAAGCATTAGTGTGCATGCGCCGAAAGTATTATGTCCCGGAAGTATTTAGCTGACACACGCCGGGCTCTGCACACACAGCTCTGCTGCAGCCAGCTGACACACGCCGGGCTCTGCACACACATCTCTGCTGCAGCAGCTGACACACGCCGGGCTCTGCAAACACAGCTCTGCTGCAGCCAGCTGACACACACCAGGCTCTGCACACACAGCTCTGCTGCAGCCAGCTGACACACACCGGGCTCTGCAAACACAGCTCTGCTGCAGCCAGCTGACACATGCCAGGCTCTGCACATAGCTCTGTTGCAGCCAGCTGACACACGCCGGGCTCTGCACACACAGCTCTGCTGCAGCCAGCTGACACACACCAGGCTCTGCTGCAGCCAGCTGACACACGCCGGGCTCTGCACACACAGCTCTGCTGCATCCAGCTGACACACGCCGGGCTCTGCACACAGCTCTGGTGCAGCCAGCTGACACACGCCGGGCTGTGCACACAGCTCTGGTGCAGCCAGCTGACACGCCGGGCTCTGCACACACAGCTCTGGTGCAGCCAGCTGACATGCCAGGCTCTGCACACACAGCTCTGCTGCAGCCAGCTGACACATGCCGGGCTCTGCACACAGCTCTGCTGCAGCCAGCTGACACACGCCGGGCTCTGCACACACAGCTCTGCTGCAGCCAGCTGACACACGCCGGGCTCTGCACACAGCTCTGCTGCAGCCAGCTGACACACGCCGGGCTCTGCACACAGCTCTGCTGCAGCCAGCTGACACACTCCAGGCTCTGCACACACAGCTCTGCTGCAGCCAGCTGACACACGCAGGGCTCTGCACACAGCTCTGCTGCAGCCAGCTGACACATGCAGGGCTCTGCACACACAGCTCTGCTGCAGCCAGCTGACACATGCAGGGCTCTGCACACACAGCTCTGCTGCAGCCAGCTGACACACGCCGGGAACCATATTAATGATGGGTAGCTCCTGAACGAGCATGCTCTAAGAGCCGGCTCTTTCTAGTGAATCATATGAGTCGGCTCCTGGCAGGGAGCCAATTGAAATTTAAACGGCTCTTTGCCAGTTCATGTTCCACAGTCAGTCCCCTCTTGCCCCGTCCCTCCCGGCCCCTCCCAGTTCACGTTCCACAGTCAGTCCCCTCTTGCCCCGCCCCTCCTGGCCCCCCTCGCTCCCGGCCCCTCCCAGTTCACGTTCCACAGTCAGTCCCCTCTTGCCCCGTCCCTCCCGACCCCTCCCAGTTCACGTTCCACAGTCAGTCCCCTCTTGCCCCGCCCCTCCCGGCCCCTCCCAGTTCACGTTCCACAGTCAGTCCCCTCTTGCCCCGCCCCTCCCGGCCCCCCTCGCTCCCGGCCCCTCCAGTTCACGTTCCACAGTCAGTCCCCTCTTGCCCCGTCCCTCCCGACCCCTCCCAGTTCACGTTCCACAGTCAGTCCCCTCTTGCCCCGCCCCTCCCGGCCCCCCTCGCTCCCGGCCCCTCCCAGTTCACGTTCCACAGTCAGTCCCCTCTTGCCCCGTCCCTCCCGACCCCTCCCAGTTCACGTTCCACAGTCAGTCCCCTCTTGCCCCGCCCCTCCCGGCCCCCCTCGCTCCCGGCCCCTCCCAGTTCACGTTCCACAGTCAGTCCCCTCTTGCCCCGTCCCTCCCGACCCCTCCCAGTTCACGTTCCACAGTCAGTCCCCTCTTGCCCCGCCCTTCCCGGCCCCCCTCGCTCCCGGCCCCTCCCAGTTCACGTTCCACAGTCAGTTACCTCTTGCCCCGTCCCTCCCGACCCCTCCCAGTTCACGTTCCACAGTCAGTCCCCTCTTGCCCCGCCCCTCCCGGCCCCCCTCGCTCCAGGCCCCTCCCAGTTTACGTTCCACAGTCAGTCCCCTCTTGCCCCGTCCATCCCGACCCCTCCCAGTTCACGTTCCACAGTCAGTCCCCTCTTGCCCCGCCCCTCCCGGCCCCCTCGCTCCCGGCCCCTCCCAGTTCACGTTCCACAGTCAGTCCCCTCTTGCCCCGTCCCTCCCGACCCCTCCCAGTTCACGTTCCACAGTCAGTCCCCTCTTGCCCCGCCCCTCCCTGCCCCCTCGCTCCCGGCCCCTCCCAGTTCACGTTCCACAGTCAGTCCCCTCTTGCCCCGCCCCTCCCGGCCCCTCCCTCCCGGCAGTAGACTGAGAATGCATGCTCCTCCTGCTGCAGCAGCACATAGCACTGACTCACAGCCCCGCCCCCCCTCCAATCTGTGACAAGCAGCAGTCAGGCACTTTATTAAAGGAACACTGACATCTGGATTTAGCCTGATTATAGTTATTTACCGCCAGCTTGTAAATCCTCGCTGAGCGAGGGAGAAACAGCGGATGTAAATGTGCGTCCCTTGTTCTCTCCCATTCACTTGAATGGAAGAGAACAAATGATCCAGCGATGCATATGGGCAGGGCAGATAAACATACCATGGCTGGATTGAGCATCACTGGATCGCAGGCTCGGGTGCTGCATCCACTGTGTAAATGCACCATTAGCTAGTGCAACTTGGAATGCCTATGTTGTTTACCAGATTCAAGTTAGTCTGCAGTTAGACTTTAGCTATTAGATATTCATCAATCGTCCATAACTTTAATTTGAAAAGAGGTACCCTGATCACTAGTGCTCAAAATCAACATCTTAGTCAAATCACATCCGATTTTGCATACAATTGCCAGTAGTGTTCAGCTAATTGAATTGCACTTGTTTGATTTCTGCACTTTTTTTTATCAAACATTTCTCGTTTTGTGCGGTGCTGGCAATTTCGAACACTTTGTGCGGTCCAATTTGAATGTTTAAATTAAACCGCATTGTGAATATTCGCGATACTGCGGCTAAAATCGTTAATATTCGCTATTTTAGCGGCCGCATTGTGTTTATTCGCAATGCGGTTCAATACTGACCTGTACAAAAATGGCTCTCGGCCACTGTGAGACTAGTAGAACCAAAGCGAATGTACGCTCGTGATTATGAACGTTCGCAATTATGAACGCATGCTGTTATGTAATAGAGCAAAACTGCTATCGAACAATGTTTGAATTCAATTCGATAATGGAATGGAACAATATTATGTTCGCTCATCTCTAATTGCCAGATATGACAATGGTATACATAATTAGGCCTCATACTCACTGGCGCCGAAAACGGATGATAATCAGACGAAAAAAAATCGGATCCAAATCTGACCAATGTTATTCAATAGGTGAATTCTCATTTGCGATTTTTTTCTCATCAGAAATTGGTGTGAGAAAAAAATCGCAGCAAGCTGCGATTTGATGCGATTTTGGGATGATAATCGCCAATGCAAGTCAATGGGTGCAATTAAAAAAAGCACAGCACTCGCACCATGCAAGTGCTGTCCGATTTATACGCACCAGTCTCCTTTGAAAAGCCGGCAATTCATCCCCAGCTACTGTAAAATCACACTGACAGCTCACAAAACACTAGATACATACACATAGAATACATGTCATTGTGACACATACATATATATATATTTATAGTTCATACACTTCTACATACTGTAATAGCCGCTAATTCAATTGCCGGCTTTTGTGAAATCACAGAAGCCGACATAAAATGATACATTGTTTAGACACAGTTAACCATGTAATTTCATGTATTTTGATAAATGGTTTCAACTTACAATTACATAAGTGTATTTGTGCAAAATTTCAGACATGTAGGGGTTAATTAAAGGTGTAAATTCGTTGAAAAAAAATGCGTGGGCTCCCGCTGTATTTTCTCCACCAGACAGACAAAGCCAGCGAGTGGGGGCAGATAATAATAGCCTAGGGAGAGTACATTTTTTTTGTGCCCCCCCCCTGGCTACTAACATCTGCCCCCAGACACCCCAGAAAGGGCAAATCTCTAATTAGATTTGCCCTTTCTGGCACATTGCCTGTCTATTCCCATTGCCCTGTAGCGGTGGCGAATGGGTTAATAAGGGGTTAAAGCCACCTTGCAATTGAAAGGTCACTTTAAGTCAGGTTAATAATTGAGAGCTGTCAATTAGACAACTATCAATTATTAATCCTATTGTATGAAAGAAAAATCAAACACACACTTTAATAAAAAAGAAGTTTAATGAAATAATCACACAGTTTTTGACCATATTTTATTTTCCTGCTCAAACCATTTCCTGTAATAAAAATAAAATAAAAAAGCAAAATTATTCTTACCAATCCGATGTACAGTCAGGTCCCACGGTGTAATCTATCAGAAAGGGTTAACAGGTTACAGCTCGCAGAGAGCTAATGCTGTCTCCGAGCTGCAACACCCCGAATGAATAACTTCCTCTACCAGCGAAAGGAGAGAAAGTGATTAATGAGTGGAGCTTAATTGATTTATTGGCACTTTCACTTCAGTGACCTGACCTAAAGTGAAAGTGGGACACAATCAATTAAGCTTCATTCATTAATCACATACTCTCCTGTTGGCAGGAGATAAGCTCATTCATTCAGGAGCTTTCAGCTGAGCACTGCAGGATTACTTGCACTGCTTGGCTGATTGCTAGTTAACCCTTTGTGAAGGATTACATCGTGGGACGTGACAGATCGCCAGATAGGTAAGAATAATGTTGTTTTATTATTTTTTCTTTATTATAGAAGATCAAGGGCTTCGCAGGGATTAAGAGTTTAATAAAAGATGGTAAAAAAAATGTGTTTTTATTTCATTAAAATTATTTATTCTTAAAGTGTGTGTGTTTTTTTATTTCCTTCAATAGGATTAATAATTGATAGTTGTCTAATTGACAGCTCTCAATTATTAACCTGACTTAAAGTGACCTTTCAATTGCAAGGTGGCTTTAACCCCTTATTAACCCATTCGCCACCGCTACAGGGCAATGGGAATAGACGGGCAAAGTGCCAGAAAGGGCAAATCTAATTAAAGATTTGCCCTTTCTGGGGTGTCTGGGGGCAGATGTTAGTAGCCGGGGGGGCACAAAAAAATGTACCCTCCCTAGGCTTTTATTATCTGCCCCCACTCGCTTGCTTTGTCTGTCTGGTGGAGAAAATACAGCGGGAGCCCACGCATTTTTTTTCAACGAATTTACACCTTTAATTAACCCCTACATGTCTGAAATTTTGCACAAATACACTTATGTAATTGTAAGTTAAAACCATATATCAAAATACATGAAATGACATGGTTAACTGTGTCTAAACAATGTATCATTTCATGTCGGCTTCTGTGATTTCAAAACCGCAATTGAATTAGCGGCTATTCATATGTAGAAGGTATGAACTTATATATAATGTATATTATAATTATATATAATGTCACAATTACATATATATATATATTATATTATATATATATATATATATAATTGTGAGACAGTGAGAGTATGTGTATTGAATGGGGTGTATATTTCACCTAGCTACTTTACTGACTGGTATAAGGGAGGTGTGTGGCTTTGTAGACTAGTGGTAGAGAAAGGTCACTACACCTTACATTCAGTACACACTCGCAGCTCAGGCCTGAAATCACTCAGGTGTTAATTAGGAGACCAGAAGTAGGTGTGTTGGAACACAGTCAGAGAGCTGGCTTAGTCTGGACCCAGGAGGGGTCCCGGCACAAGAAGCAGTCTCCAGGAGTGGGAGCTGGCTTAGTCTGGACACAGGAAGGGGTCCAGGCACAAGAAGCAGTCTCCAGGAGTGGAAGCACGCTTAATCTGGACAAGGGGTCCAGACATAGAAGGTGTCTCCAGGAGTGTGAGCTATCTCAGTCTGGGTGCAGGAAGTACCCCGGACACAGGAGTAGTCTCAGTGAGAATCCGTGCGAACAGCGGCTGAATCGGAGTGGATCTCTCTCAAGTCTGGACGTTGGAGTTGCCTTCAGACACAAGGAGGAGTATCTGTGAAACTCCATACTGGTAACATATATCATATGTGTTGTTTTGGGCACAGACTGGTAGAGTCTGGGTCCCGGATAGACAGGGCAATCTATCTAAGTGTAATTAGTGGCTAGACAAGCCCAGGTGTTCTGTTTATGATTTGTTTTTATCTGTTTGCTGTGGACTTTAATAAAACTGGTTGCGGCCAGTTTTCACCAAAACTGCTGTCTGAATGAACTGTTTTCGTGCCATTCTGTCTACCCAGACAGCGATCCTAGAGCTAAACCCCTGAAAAGCTTACAATTGGCGGAGAATGCTGGGGCAGCGCAGTGGCTGATACAGTTGGTGCTGGAGGGGGCGAGGAGACAGCATTAAAAGGTGAAGTCTGTTGAAATAGCAGCAGAGAAAAAAAAAAAAAAAGTGTGTCAAGAGAAACGTCTGATTGGAGCAGTCTTAAAGAGACAGTAGCCCTAATAGAGTTTGCAAAAGAGAAAAAAAAAAAAAGTGTGTCTGCACAGCAAGGCTGAATTTTCTGTGGAAAAGGCTGTGGAGTGTGTATGTCTTGAGTGAAGACTGCCGTTGTTGAGACAGAGAAGTCTGACAGCATGGACGACGAGTGTGGATACAAGCATCTTGCTGTGACTCGGTGGGGGTTACGAAGATTGTCGTCGCACTCAAATCCGGTTTTCAGCTGCAACTCGGCGGGGTTGTGAAGATTGTCGTCGCACTCAAATCCAGTTTTGCTGTGGCTCGGCGGGGCCACGAAGATTTTTTCAAGGGAAAGCGGTGAAGTTCTGGTGTGAACAGTGCTCCGCGATGGCTGTGAACGGAGCAGCGAATGGGTCTGACAAGTCGGACCGCATATTTGAGAAATGTCTACTGGACATGCAACTGGACATGGTGCGGGAGCTGTGGGCACCGTATGGAATGGCGGCAGTGGACCATTCTATGGACTCTCCGGGGGTGCCAGTGTTGTCACAGAATGCCCGGGGAGGTGGTAAGAGATGTTGTGAACTGAGTCCTAAGACTACTGCTGATTTTTTGTGTAAAAATTACCCTGCCGGTGTGGTTGTTAAAAAGGGGGCGGAGTCTAAAAAAGGGGCGGATTTTCACAAGAGTGTAGAGTGTGGAAAACTGAAAATTGTTACTGGTGGTGGGTTGGTACCTCCTAAAAATGACAAAGTGACCGTTGATAACGGGGTAGCTCCAGTAGAAGGGGGTGACGTCAAAGTGGGAGGTGACCTGTTAGTCCACAACACCATGGGGAGTGACACAGACCCCGTAGCTGACTGGGACACTATGAAAGTAAAAAGTGAGGTCAGTCAGGAGAGGCTAGACGAGGGAAGAGAGTCCCCCTCTCGTCGTCGACGGCGCAAGGGCCACAAAAAGGTGGTTCCGGTAGTACTCGCTGAAAATGAAAATGAAGAGAATGTAGTACTGTCTGCCTATGCTTCAAGTGTGGATCCTCCTTTAGAGGTAGAAGAGGAGGTGGCCAGTCATGGCCAAGAGCTGGAACCTATTCGGCTGCAGTATCAGAGTGACATGCTGCAAATATGTGAAAACCTGGAGGACGTGTCCTCAGACCAGCGAGATCTAAAAGGAAGCAACGAGGAAGTTACCCTGTGGAAAGAGATGTTCCACGCCATTAAAGAGGACCGCCGCAAAATCAAGGAAGAGGTTTTGCAGTTGAAGCGTGAGAAGGAGGCGCTGCAGGATGGAGTTTCTGGAAGTGAACAAATCCTAGAACGACTGCGCGAACAGCTCAACCAGGAGCTGTGTGACTCCAAGAAGGAGTGTGGTGAACACAGTAGGGAACTGCAACAGATGAAGAGAGATTATGTGGATCTCCTCAGGGTCAAAGAAAAACTAGAAGAGGAGAAGATGGATGCAGAGCAAATGCGCCAGGTGGTTGAGACCACTCTGCAGGACACCCGTGATGAAAATGGTGATCTGCGCAGAAAGACCCTAGGTCTGGAAGCTCAGGTGAAGGAGCTACAGATGTCCTGTGATACTCTCCAGAAGGCGGAGATGCGCCTTAAGGAAAAGCTCAGCCAAATGGAAGCTGAGCGGGAAAAGATGGAGGAGTCCATCAGAGAAGCTACAGACCAGGTCCAGGAGTTGGCCACTGGAGATGGGAGGTGTAAAGCAGATACTTCCTCGAGTGATGTGAGTTCGGATGAGTCGGTGGATGTCGGAGCCGAGATCAAGGAGCTCAAGGAGTGGTTACAAGCCCAGTGGACGCAAGAGAAGCTTCAGAGACGGGCTGCTGAGAGGCGAATGGCGGAACTAGAGGAAGAAGTTCTCGGGCTTAAAAGTCGCCTGATACAGTGTCACTCGATGAACAAGGCCTCCTTGGAGAAAGAAAAGGGCAAACACGTTGCACTCGCTCCCTTTTGCCAAGAGAAGATAGACCTGAGGAGAGCTAAGAGTGTGGTAACGGAAGATAAATGTGAAATGGAAGTGGTCAGGACGGAAATTCACGAATTTGTAGCTTTGAGTCAGCTCAGAAGAAGCGTAAAGGGGGAAGAAGCTGACAGTCAGTTGTCCCTGAACCCTGAGCTGATTGATCGTCTGGAAACCACTGGTGAGACCGAAACGTGTCGGTACAAGTGCCTCGTAGATGTACCCGAGGACTTGAGAGAAGAATGCACCCGTGAGTCTGTGCATGAAGCGTTTAGGAAGGCCGTGGGAGCCTGTAAGGTGTACTCGACTTCAGGAGCTAAACAGCTGGTGGTCTTGTCCACGACCGAAGTTACAGTGAAGAGGGTAGCAATCCTAAGTGACATGCACTGGCGATGTATTCGCACAAAGCGGTTTCTCCGGTTGAAGACAGAACAAACCGTTAGACAACTAAAGCTTATGAGAAAAGCTCACAGTCTGCAGGAAGAGGTCATCCGGGTGCCTCATGTTCTGGTGAGAAAGCTGATTGGGAGAAATGGCCGAGCCATGCAGATAATGGTGAAGAAGTCTGGTGTGGTGAAAGTAAGTAGTCCACGTGATCGTCGGGACTGGATACCAGATGAAGACGGCATGGTGTCATTCTATGCTATAGGAACGGAAGAAAGTCTTGAATATGTGCGCATGCTGGTGGCGTACCGTGTGACCTACCTGCGAGAGGTAGAACAATTGAATCTCACTAGACAGCGAGTAGATAGACAGCATCATCTGAGCAGCAGAAGATGGCAGCCGTCTAAGAATAGTGAGACCCGACAGAGAAAGGGCCCCTAAATAACAGAACAGATACGGCTGAAGTTAGGGACCTTACAAGATGTCCTGAGGGTAGTGGGCGTGGGTTTAGAGATAATGAGACCTCCAGTAACTCAGGTTTGAGAAGCCCATACAGACGACCCGATAGAGTACGTGACAGTACGAAGTCTAACCGGACCTTAAATACCCAGGCAAGACCTGACAAGGTTACGACGGACCGCTGGGAGCGGGGGAGACCTGACAAGGTTACGACCCGAAAATGTGACTGGACGAAGTCTGTGACAATGACAGACGGTAGGTCCCTAAGGAACGAGCGAATGTCAGTGACTAATATTCCGGGGCTGAACAGAGCAACGGACAAGTACATGGTCTCTGTGTGAACTGTGGGTTGAGGTGATTGGATATATTATGTGTTCAACCCCACAAGCTTAAACTTATGTGATGATCATGATAATGATGATGATGATAATGATGATGATGATCATAATGATATGATAATGATGATGATGCTAATCATAATAGTGATGATACTGATAATGGTGATGACCGTGATAAAGATGAAATTCCTTTGCAGGTGATGTTGGGAGACGAGGATGGTGGTTCTCGGGAACCAAGTGTCCCTGACCTACCTGTGTCCTGTGACAATTTTGGGAGTGAGCAGTTGCGAGACCCCACTCTTAAAACGGCACAGGAAAATATAAGTGTTCTAAATGAGGTTCCCCAAGAGCCTGGCTCTGAGGAGAGGTTTCCTCATGCTGCCATTAACGATAGCCTGTTGTGTAGGGACACTGAGGTCCAGGGAGAGGTCGTGAGACAGCTCCTGGTACCTATATAGAAGTATAGTGCTGATGCAGTGTCCGGAGTTCATGTCTCTTTAGGATTGTTGACCAGCCCTCCGGTCTGGATGACCAGCCCTCCGGTCTGGAGAAGAGGGAGGGGATATGTGAGACAGTGAGAGTATGTGTATTGAATGGGGTGTATATTTCACCTAGCTACTTTACTGACTGGTATAAGGGAGGTGTGTGGCTTTGTAGACCTAGTGGTAGAGAAAGGTCACTACACCTTACATTCAGTACACACTCGCAGCTCAGGCCTGAAATCACTCAGGTGTTAATTAGGAGACCAGAAGTAGGTGTGTTGGAACACAGTCAGAGAGCTGGCTTAGTCTGGACCCAGGAGGGGTCCCGGCACAAGAAGCAGTCTCCAGGAGTGGGAGCTGGCTTAGTCTGGACACAGGAAGGGGTCCAGGCACAAGAAGCAGTCTCCAGGAGTGGGAGCACGCTTAATCTGGACAAGGGGTCCAGACATAGAAGGTGTCTCCAGGAGTGTGAGCTATCTCAGTCTGGGTGCAGGAAGTACCCCGGACACAGGAGTAGTCTCAGTGAGAATCCGTGCGAACAGCGGCTGAATCGGAGTGGATCTCTCTCAAGTCTGGACGTTGGAGTTGCCTTCAGACACAAGGAGGAGTATCTGTGAAACTCCATACTGGTAACATATATCATATGTGTTGTTTTGGGCACAGACTGGTAGAGTCTGGGTCCCGGATAGAGAGGGCCATCTATCTAAGTGTAATTAGTGGCTAGACAAGCCCAGGTGTTCTGTTTATGATTTGTTTTTATCTGTTTGCTGTGGACTTTAATAAAACTGGTTGCGGCCAGTTTTCACCAAAACTGCTGTCTGAATGAACTGTTTTCATGCCATTCTGTCTACCCAGACAGCGATCCTAGAGCTATATCCCCTGAAAAGCTTACAATATATATTATATATATAATATATATATATATGTATTCTATGTGTGTATATGTATTGTTTCTATTCTTTATTAAAGCTGTCAGTGTGATTTTACAGTAATGCCAGGGATGAAGTGGCGGCTATTATACTATGTAGAAGTGTATGACCTATAGTGTATGACCTATATATATATAATTATTTGCTTTTTGTGTACATTTTTTTTTACAATGTGATTTTTACTTGACTTTTTCCATAGAGATAACTGCTCTATGTAAAACTTCATGTTAAAATCGCATTGCATACAGATGGAAAACTGATGGAAAACGCATGGTGCAATTTAAAATCGCATCAAAATCGCATGCCTTTTTACAACAAATGTACCGTTTTTTTCCTGCAGAAAACGGACCGATTTTTTTCCAGCCAGTGAGTATGAGCCCTTACAGTGTGGACGCAGCCTCTGCTGCATAGATTGCCATTACTTGTGAAGATGTGGGCCCAGCAGCTGGTGCATGTGCCTGTGCTGTGAGTTTAGTGGCTTTTAATCACATGCAGGAGCTCATTAATATGTCAGACCACTGTCTCACCAATGCAGGAAGCTGCATGAAAGTTCAGAAAAACGACCAAACTGGGCCCTAATGGTGACAGTGTTGGAATTAGTGTATCTGTCAATTCTTAATGTTGCTATCACATCTTCTTCTTGAGACCTCACAGGTTCCCTTTAATGTAGATGGAGAAGGAGCATGTGACCACTGAGCAGCCAGGCACAGCTCACTGACTGTACTGGACTCTGCATCCTAAGCCTTGCCCTCTTGTGATTGTGTTCCTGGCAGCCTGCCCTACCCTGGATGGACGTGGACGGATACAGAGTGGAACAAACAGTAGTGCCTGCAGATTGAGGTGCGTGTCATCAAATCAAATCCTCCCAATTTTGCAACCATATTGGTGACGATGAGGAACTTAGGTATTAATTTCCTCACAGACTATTTTTAAAATACCCACAAATAAATATAGAGGGAGGTTGATAGCCTGCAGAGAGAAGAGGAGTGCACGTACAGTGGATAAGATGAGTGACAGCCGCAAACAAAGTAGGATTTGGTCGCATTTTGATTACATCGACAACACAAAAACAGAATGTAAAATTTGTAAGATAAAATTGTCATACCGAGCAGGGTCTACCACCAACCTTCACAGACATATTAGAAATGTACATCCAACAGTGCAGATTGAGGAACATGAAAGCACCACTGCAACTACTGGAAGTGCTGCTGCTGCAGTGTCTGCAACCACCTGTGAGGCATCAGCTAGACCACAACCTGCAACAACCCAGAGATCTAGACTCCAATTTATGCCAGATAAAGTCATGACCCCAGCAAGAAAGAGTGCAGATGATAGAGAGTTGGCTAAGATGGTTGCAAAAGACTTCCAACCAATGACAATTATGGAGGACAAGGGATTTAAAAATGTTGCCCATGCTCTCAATCCGACGTATGTTCTTCCAAGCAGGAAAACACTCAGCCAAACACTTATTCCAAAGCTATATGAAAGTGAACGTGCCTCATTACAAGAGAAGGTTCAAATGGCTGACAACTGACTGCTGGACATCTAGAGCCACCACGTCCTTCATGTCAATAACATGTCATTTCATTGACAATTATAAAATGGTCTCTTGTCTTCTGGACTGTTTTGAGTTTACTGACAAGCACACTTCAGAGAACTTGGCAGATGAACTTCTAAGGGTGGCAAAAGTATGGGGAGTTGAAAGTAAAGTCATTTGCTGTGTTACTGATAATGCAGCAAATATAACCAAAGCCATTAAAAACCTAAAATGGAACCATCACCCGTGCCTTGCACACACAATTAACCTAATGGTAAGAGATGCTCTGAAGGAGATAAAACCCACTGTGGACAAAGTCAAATCAATTGTGGAATTTTTCCATAGGAGTACAACAGCCACAATGAAGCTAAAGTCTACTCAACAGCAAATGGGTATGCCTGAACTGAGGCCCAAACAAGAGTGTGTCACAAGATGGAATTCCACATTTCATATGTCCAAGGATGCAATCATATCTACCCTGGCCATTATCAACGCACCTGTTGAAAATCTGAACCGAGAAGAATGGGAAGTGGTGAGAGAGGCATGCACTATTCTGGAGCCCTTTGACCAGGTCACTGTGGAGATCAGTTCAGAAAGGTAGAGTAACAACTACTGTTATATTATTTGTATTGTTGAAAGAAAAAGTCCATCATTTCATCTTGGGACCCTTTTACACATCACAGTTTAACTTTCAGTCAGGCAAAAATGGGCCAGACTGAAAGATAAATTGTTCTGTAGAAATGCATAAAACGATGGCCGACTGAACGACTACTAATCGTTCAGTGGGACATTGCTCTGTGTAAAGGCAAGTGGTTCCTGCTGGCTCATCACTCATGACCTGCAGCGCTACCTCCCAGGACTCCCCTGGTATCTGGGTCCAGCTGTCGGAGGAGCAGGGCTCAGCGGCTTCTCCTCTGCTATGGCAACCCGACAAGAGCCAGCATGTGGACCCAGATACCAGACAGGACCCAGATACCAGGTGCTGGAAGGTCAATATCTTGTTGCACCCCAGGCCCAAGCTATCCTATGAGGCCATATTGTTTCGGCTCATAGGATAGTACATATTTACTATAAACGATGTCTGTGCATGGAAACAGATAGTTTAAAAGCAAACGATGGGAGAAATTATTGCACAAACGATTTCTCTGCTCATGGATTAGCCGGGCAGCAGAGTTGAGGATAGATTGAAGGGGTGATTAGAGCGTTGGAAGGGAGACCGCCGAGGAGGGTGTTGCAGTAGTCTAGGCGGGTGATAATGAATTAGTTAGCACATTGTGTGGCAGAGTGATCTATAATCTCACTGCTCTTACAGTAAAGAATCCCCTGATGATGGTGAAACATTTTTTCTCTAGAAGTACAGGATGCCAATGCCACTAGTACAGGAGCAGAAGGCAAAAGATCAGTAGGAAAATCTCTGTACTGTCTATTTACATATCTGTAGATTAGATCGCCCCAAGCCATCTTTTTTCCAGACTGAATGACCCCAAGTTTTCATAACCTGTTTTGTCAATGCAATACTGCAAATTATCATCATATAACTGTATGGTAGAGGTCAATGGCAGTAATACTACATAAGAAATAAAGTTCACATTACAAATTTCTGAGTAACTGTTTTATCCATTTGCAGCTATGTTACAGCCTCTAAAATGCTGCTGCTGTGCAGGGGTTTGCAGAGAGTGACAGCCAACCAGAGAGATGGAGCAATAAATACAGAGAAAGTAAAAGAGTTGGTAGCTGCCCTGTGTGCCTCTATGGAAAGAAAGCTCCAAAGGATGGAATATAACACTATACTGTCAGAAACTACACTATGTGACCCAAGGTTCAAAAAGCTGGCCTTTAGTGATAATAGAGCTGTTGATGAGGCACTGCAGCAGCAGCAGCAGCGAGATGCAGCCTCACCGGCAGCCAGCCACCTCCATCAGATGAAGATGAAGTGGGAGCAGGGGCTCCACAAGTACAACAACCACAAATGTCTGCTGTTTGGAGGGTCTTTGACGAAAGGGCAACAGGAGATGCTGCAAGAAGAAACACCTCAGCAGATGCAATGCTAGAAGTAAGATCATATCTTGAGGAACCCTTGATCCAAAGAGCAGCAGACCCATTGACGTGGTGGGAGAGCAAGGCTTCAATATACCCACGGCTTGTCAAGGTGATGACCAGAAGACTGTGCATCGTAGCGACATCAGTCCCTTCAGAGAGGATTTTCTCCAAAGCAGGGCATATAATAACAGAGAGAAGAAATCGGATGAGCCCATCCAAGCTCCAGCACTTGGACTTTCTTAATGTCAATCTGCCCTAATGACAATCTTAACATGTTGCACTTTTAACCCCTTCCCGACCTTTGACACAGCGTAGGCGTCATGAAAGTCGGTGCCAATCCGACCTATGACGCATACCCTGTGTCATGAAAGGATCGCATTCCTGCGGGCCGGGAGACCGGGGTCACTCAAAGGTCACCCGACCCGCAGTTACAGGACCCTTTGTGCTTCACCACAGGGGGGTTGGCTTAACCCCCCCCGTGGCCACGATCGCTCTGATTGGCTGTTAAAAGTGAAACAGCCAATCAGAGCAATGTGTAATATTTCACCAATTTAATTGGTGAAATATTACAATCCAGCCATGGCCGATGCTGCAATAGCATCTGCCATGGCTGGACACCGAGCCCTGACCCCCCCCCACACGTAGTCACGGCGGCGATCGGCCGCCGCCACCAAAAGATGGCGGTGATCGGTCACCGCCGTCGCTATCTGCTCCCCTCCTCCTTTGTCTCCACTGCCCCCACCTTCCGATCCCCCCCCTAAACTTCCGATCCCCCTACTCACCTCTCCCGGTCCACCGATGTCCCTGGATCGGTCCCGGCGTCCGCCCGGGCCTCTTCATGGGCGCCGCCATCTTGTACAATGGCGGGCGCATGCGCAGTGCGCCCGCCGGCCGGCGCATGCGCAGTGCGCCCCCCAGTGTTCAAAAATTTATTTTGATCACTGTGATTGTGATGAACGGGAACACGGTCCGCCACACGGTAGCCCGGGGTATCACGGCCTGTGATCCCTCCGTGCCGCAAATGTGACGAAAACGCGCACACACACGACGGCTGCTGCCGTCCGACCCGGTAAACTGCAGGGATTTTTAATTATCCCACTTCCACTTAGGAACTTGCAGCTCTCTGGCGCCCCCCTTACCCTCAGGTCAGTCAGGGAACTGCACCTAGGATAATTGGTCGCCAGACGGGTCACTTGGATGTGTGCTGGCTATTGGGCACGCTGCAGTGAGGGAATTATAATTACTCCTGGCTGCAGCCAGGCAGTACCCTTATAAACCCCGCTCCGTCACTGCCAGCGTCACCCAATAGATTAACACTTTACACCCCTTCCTTTTAGCTGCCACCAGCTACGGCTTTTGATGAACAATTTATCAAGAGGGTCCGTAGCAACCCCAAAACAGTAGCGTAGTGCTTCAGGCATGTGCAAATTCGTTTATAGAGCAGGAGAAACAAACTAATAAATTTATAGGTTTATTCCTAAAAAGACAGGCAGTGCTTATACAATATAAAAAGATGTAACAAGCTGAGGCAATATAGTTATGTACAAGACAATTAGAAAATAAAAGGGGTTAACATAAGGAAGATCAACTTACAGTTCTTAGATCATAGTAGGCAAGCCATGCGGTCGGGGGAGGGGAGACATCACAATGCATCACAGAGCTGCTATAAGTCTGGTGTCCAGGGCAGATCTGAGCCAGAATACCTGGCCCCTACCTTATAGACCTGTGGCCGTGACATCATAAACGGGGTGGAGTTACCAGGGTCCTCCTCTTGCTGAAAGGTATGGTTGGAGTTCTGAAAGATTATCAGGAGCATAACTCATCCTGAGAACCTCGTAGAAGAATGGCAGACCTATCAATGATCTTACTTTGAAATGACGGTTCAAATGAGCCCACACGCGGGTGGGCTAGTTTATAGAGCATCCGAGAATTCCATTTCTCGGGTTCTGTTGGAGTTACGGGTTTACCAGTACCACGGGACCGTTGCCTGTCAGGCGCATGTTTCACAACAGTACTTTCGTGTTTCTAGCGGACGCTCCCACCGTGTTATTAACCAAAACAGAATGCAGTCTCCAAAATGGCTGCTAGTGTAGGAGCAGCACATGTGCTGACAATGGGGGACCCCTGCGGTGAAGCGGGAAAACTTCCAGCACTGGCAGCTCACATTACACTGCCTGAGTGCAGGCTGGGGGGGGGGGTTAGTGAGAAGTATGAGAGCTGCAGAGAGAAGGAGGGGGCTTTGCTTTGTGGGCTTTCAGCAGTACAAAAAAAAGATGATTCAGCAATTCCAGCACAGCACTCATCACACCTCCCCCCCTTAGAGGGCGCTACGGAGGCATGACCTGTCGGTAATCCGACATGCGCACCTCAGCGGGTTCGCCACGTCGTGATAACCCATCAGCATTCCCATGATCGCTGCCTTTCTTGTGTTGTACGGCAAAATCATACTGCTGCAGGGCAAGGCTCCAGCGTAGCAACCTACCATTGGTTCCGGACACTGTGTGCAGCCAGCTCAGCGGGTTGTGGTCAGTGACCACCTTGAAGGTGCGCCCGTACAGGTAGGGCTGCAAACGTTGCAGTGCCCAGACCATGGCCAGGCACTCCTTCTCGATGGTGGAGTATGCCACTTCCCTTGGCAGAAGTTTCCGGCTCAGGTACAACACGGGGTGCTCCTGGTTCCCCGAATCAACCTGGCTGAGTACAGCACCGAGGCCAAATTCGCTGGCGTCAGTCTGTACCAGGAAGGGCCGACTGCTGTCGACGGCTCTCAACACTGGAGAGCTGCACAGGGCTGTTTTCAAAGCTCGGAATGCCGCCTCACAGCCATCTGTCCAGCTGACTGTTTGGGGTAGACCGCCCTTGGTGAGGTCCGTCAAGGGTTTTGCAATGGCGCTATAGTTCGGTACGAAACGCCTATAGTACCCTGCAGTGCCCAGGAAGGACTTCACCTGCTTTTTGGTCCTGGGGGTGGGCCAGGACACGATCGCGTCCACTTTCTCGGGCTCTGGACTCATGGAACCCCCACCTACCCGGTGCCCCAGGTAGTGGACCTCCCTCATGCCCATCTGGCATTTTCCCGGCTTGATGGTCAGACCTGCCTGGTGAATACACTTGAGCACCTCCTGGAGATGCTGAAGGTGTTCCTCCCAGGTGGAACTGAAGACGGCAATGTCGTCCAGGTACGCCACAGCGTACTCCTCCAGTCCCTGAAGCAGGTGGTTGACCATCCTCTGAAAAGTGGCAGGGGCATTCTTCATGCCGAAAGGCATGACCGTGGACTCGTACAGTCCAAAAGGGGTGATAAAGGCGGATTTCTCCTGCGCCGCAGGGCTCAGGGGAATCTGCCAGTATCCCCGGCTTAAATCCATGATGGATATGTACTTGGCATTCGCCAACCGCTCCAGCAGATCCTCGATGCGTGGCATTGGGTGCGCATCAGAGGTAGTGATGGCGTTGAGCCCCCTGTAGTCCACGCAGAACCGGGTGGTCCGATCCTTTTTGGGCACGAGAACTACAGGTGAGGCCCACGAGCTTTTGGACGGCCGGATCACCCCCAGCTGCAACATCTCATGGATCTCCTGGCGCATAATCCGCTGCACCTCCTCAGAGATCCGATAAGGTGTCCGCCGTAACGGGGCGTGATTCCCGGTGTCCACCTCATGGACTGCCAACTTGGTCCTTCCAGGGTCGGTTAGTGAACACGGCCCGAAAGGATTCCAGAGTGGTCAGCAACTGCAACCGCTGGGAGGCGGTTAGCGAGGCATTTACCTCCATGTCCTCAATGGACCCATTGGCATTAGCTTGGGCCAGCATGTCTAGGAGGGGATCCTCTTCCCCGTCCTCGGGCAGATTGCAGACCGGTAGGACGCAGGCTTCACGTTCGTGATGGGCCTTCATCATGTTGACGTGAAAGGCCTTGCGCCTACCCCGAGTGTGGTCAAGCGTGACCACGTAGGTGGCTGGGTTGAGCTGTTGGTGCACGACGTACGGGCCTTCCCAGGCTGCCTGAAGCTTATCCTTTGGTACGGGGACCAGCACCCACACCTTTTGACCCACCTGGTAGGTCCGCTCCCGGGCGTTCTGGTCGTACCAGTGCTTCTGGTCAGCCTGAGCCTGCGTCATGTTGTCATGCACCAACTGCGTCAAGGTCTGCATCTTGTCGCGGAAGCGCATGACATAATCCACGATGGACACTTCCGTGGGGTTTGGCTCATCTTCCCAGGATTCTCTTATCAACCCAAGGGGTCCCCGGACTCGCCTACCATACAGGAGCTCGAAGGGGGAGAACCCCGTCGAGGCCTGCGGGACTTCTCTGTAGGCAAATAGCAGGTGTGGGAGGTACCGCTCCCAATCGCGTCCCTGGGTCTCAACCAGCATGCGGAGCATCTGTTTGAGGGTACCGTTAAAGCGCTCACACAAACCATTGGTCTGTGGGTGATACGCACTCGATACCATACGCGTCACCTGCATTTTGCTGCAGAGAGCCTTCATTAGGCGAGACATAAATTGGGTCCCTTGATCGGTAAGCATCTCCCTGGGAAATCCTACCCGTGAAAAGATGGTCACCAGTGCATCCGCCACCTTATCTGCCCTAGTTGAGGACAGAGCTACTGCCTCCGGGTACCGGGTAGCGTAGTCTACCACAGTAAGGATGTATTGCTTTCCAGAGCTGCTGGGGACGGCCAGCGGGCCCACAATGTCCACCGCGATCCTCTGGAAAGGCTCCTCTATCACTGGCAATGGGATCAGGGGAGCCTTAAGAGCAGGCCCCGCCTTCCCCACTCTTTGACAGGTGATACAGGAGCGGCAGCAGTTAGTCACATCTGTCCCCATCTTGGGCCAATAGAAGTGTTGAGACAGCCGTGCCTTAGTTTTGCTGATCCCCAAGTGTCCAGCGAGTGGAATCTCATGGGCAATCCTCAACAACTCACCTCGGAACTGGTGCAGGACGACCAGCTGTTTTTCCTCAACCACTCCTTTTGGGAATCTCCGGGTTCTGTCTCCCGGTACAACCTTCCTCGTTCCCAGAACACCCTCTCCTTATCAGTCACGGAGGTGGGCGTCTCGGCGAGGTGCCTCAAGTTCTCCAGGCTCGCATCTGAGTGCAGAGCGGCCTGGAACTCCTGGCTGGAGGCAGCCAGAAGTGACGTCAGGGTTCCTTCCTCACTGGGACCCTCTGGGACCGGCTCTGGGTCCACCTCTGGTTCAGTCTCTCCTGTAGCGGAGGAGGGTCCAGATGGCAGGGCGCTACCTGCGATCCGGGCACTCTGACTGCGGGTGACAGCAGCTACATATGCAGTCTCCCCGGGGGTTTCTATAGACCCATCAGCCTGCGCTGCTATGGGCTCTACCTCCCCATCCACCCCCAACACTTCAGGAGCAGTGCTACTTATGGGCCAGTTACCTTCATCGGTGGCACTGGTCAGTGTCATGGCGTCACCTTCCTCCCAGTTCCCATGCACCTCCCCATTTCCTTGAGCACTGTCGCTTGCTCCTGCTAGGGGTTCCTCAGCCGTCTCACTCCGCAGAGCGACGGGACTGAACGCTCCTGTACCTGTGGACACATCTACCACTTCAGAGAAAGGGTTAACAGATTCAGATGGCACAGATACATCACTATCAACATCATTCCTGGGGAAAGAAAGGTTATCAGTTGCATCATCACTTCGCAAAGCATTAGCAGGTAACACAATCAGTTTCCCATCATCATCAACATCAACATCATGGTTAACGTTAACCTTATCATCAGATTGGGAAGGGGTGTCAGGGACATAGTACGCCACCATCCTCCCCAGATCAGTCCCCAATAAAACATCAGTGGGCAGGTTGTCGGACACCCCCACTTCCTTCACCCCGCTCCCGGCACCCCAGTCAATGAAAACTCGGGCTATCGGCAAGGGGTAGTGGACGCCCCCAATCCCTGTGACAGTTAAGGTTTTCCCCGGAATCAACTCTTCAGGGGCCGCCAGTTCGGGTCGGATGAGGGTTCGTTCAGCCCCGGTGTCCTTGAGGCCTGTAGCAAGACGGGCCCCCACGCGGACAGGCTGCACGTTGTCATCAACCCTCCCCACCACACCACCCACCAAAAGAACAGAGGCGTTGGGCCCGGAGGCCTTGGCTGGGGGGTTCTTCTGCCTCTCCGGACAGGTGGCGCTGATGTGTCCAGTCCTTTTACAGGAGAAACACTGGCGGGGGTCTGATGTAGGCCTGGCGCTGGCAAAGGGGATTGTGCCTCCAGAGGGACGGCTGGCAGGGGCACTGGGGTTGGTTGCAGGCTTACCCCCTCCCCAGCGGGTGGTGACGGGCTTGCGCACCTCGGTTTTCCGGTTGGCCTCATAGCTGTCGGCGATCCGTGCTGTTCTGACCGCGTCCTCCGGTTCTCGGTCCAGGATGAACTGTCGGACCTCAGCTGGGCACAGATGCAGGAACTGGTCTTTGATGATCATGTCCCTCAGGTTCTCAAAGGTGTCAACTGACAGTCCCTGGATCCACTGGTCAAAGTGGTTCCTGAGTCCTTGCACCACATCGCTATAACTGTCGTGTGGGCCACGTTGGAGGTTCCGGAACTTCTTTCGGTATACCTCAGGGGTTAGCTGGTACTTGGCGATCAGGGCCTGCTTGATGGCCTGATAGTTGTCATCTTGATCCGGCGTGAGTGAAGCAAACGCCTCCAGAGCTTTGCCCTTTAGCCCGGGAGTCAAGTACCTGGCCCATTGGTTGTCAGGCAGCCGGTACTGTCTGCAGACTTTCTCAAAGGCCCGCAGAAAAGTGTCCAAGTCTCCGTCCTTTTCCATCACGGGAAAGTGCTCCGGCGGGGCTTGGGACTCTGAGCGCTGCTGGGCACACTGCTCTGGGCTGTGGAGGGCATTGCCCCTTGTCTGAGCAGCTCCAGTTCATGGGCTCTCTGAGCTTCCCGCTCGGCTCTCTCAGCCTCCCGCTCGGCTCTCTCAGCCTCCCGCTCGCCCTCTCGGCCTCTCGCTGGGCTCTCTCGGCCTCTCGCTGGTTTGCCTCTCGCTGGTCAGCTCTCTCTTGAGCTTTCTGGATCAGCTTCAGGCGTTCTTCATGGTCGTCAGTGGAGAGTCCCTCCAGGGCCGCCTGCAGGTAAGGGTCCATCCCGCCCTGGGTGTAAGCAGTCAGGGGTTGGGCCTCTGCTCCTGCGGCACCACCTTGGCTTGGGCCGGCTCCTGCGCCCTCCTCGCTCTGAGCGTGGTCCCGTGCCATCAGGGCCTGGATCACTGCGGCCTTGGTTTGGTCCATGGGGACAATCTGCCTCCACTCGCATATGGCTAGAAGAGTTTCCCTGCTACTCCGATTATACCAGTCGAATCCACTCGTAGCCATGGTTGCCAAATAAAAGATAGGAAAGAAAAACAAAGAGAAGGGAGGGGTAACCGCAAGTACACACAATTGTCTCAGGACTAATAAACACTGAGTCTGTTCTCCAAAACTTTAGTTGCAGGGTCGCTGAAGAACCGTGCAAGTTTTTTAGTGAATGGAATGATTGCTCAAACCAGATCACTAATGCTCTATAATCCCACCGCTGCCACCAATATGTGATGAACGGGCACACGGTCCGCCACACGGTAGCCCGGGGTATCACGGCCTGTGATCCCTCCGTGCCGCAAATGTGACGAAAACGCGCACACACACGACGGCTGCTGCCGTCCGACCCGGTAAACTGCAGGGATTTTTAATTATCCCACTTCCACTTAGGAACTTGCAGCTCTCTGGCGCCCCCCTTACCCTCAGGTCAGTCAGGGAACTGCACCTAGGATAATTGGTCGCCAGACGGGTCACTTAGATGTGTGCTGGCTATTGGGCACGCTGCAGTGAGGGAATTATAATTACTCCTGGCTGCAGCCAGGCAGTACCCTTATAAACCCCGCTCCGTCACTGCCAGCGTCACCCAATAGATTAACACTTTACACCCCTTCCTTTTAGCTGCCACCAGCTACGGCTTTTGATGAACAATTTATCAAGAGGGTCCGTAGCAACCCAAAACAGTAGCGTAGTGCTTCAGGCACGTGCAAATTCGTTTATAGAGCAGGAGAAACAAACTAATAAATTTATAGGTTTATTCCTAAAAAGACAGGCAGTGCTTATACAATATAAAAAGATGTAACAAGCTGAGGCAATATAGTTATGTACAAGACAATTAGAAAATAAAAGGGGTTAACATAAGGAAGATCAACTTACAGTTCTTAGATCATAGTAGGCAAGCCATGCGGTCGGGGGAGGGGAGACATCACAATGCATCACAGAGCTGCTATAAGTCTGGTGTCCAGGGCAGATCTGAGCCAGAATACCTGGCCCCTACCTTATAGACCTGTGGAAATGTGACATCATAAATGGGGTGGAGTTACCAGGGTCCTCCTCTTGCTGAAAGGTATGGTTGGAGTTCTGAAAGATTATCAGGAGCATAACTCATCCTGAGAACCTCGCAGAAGAATGGCAGACCTATCAATGATCTTACTTTGAAATGACGGTTCAAATGAGCCCACACGCGGGTGGGCTAGTTTATAGAGCATCCGAGAATTCCATTTCTCGGGTTCTGTTGGAGTTACGGGTTTACCAGTACCACGGGACCGTTGCCTGTCAGGCGCATGTTTCACAACAGTACTTTCGTGTTTCTAGCGGACGCTCCCACCGTGTTATTAACCAAAACAGAATGCAGTCTCCAAAATGGCTGCTAGTGTAGGAGCAGCACATGTGCTGACAATGGGGGACCCTGCGGTGAAGCGGGAAAACTTCCAGCACTGGCAGCTCACATTACACTGCCTGAGTGCAGGCTGGGGGGGGGTTGGTGAGAAGTATGAGAGCTGCAGAGAGAAGGAGGGGGCTTTGCTTTGTGGGCTTTCAGCAGTACAAAAAAAAGATGATTCAGCAATTCCAGCACAGCACTCATCACAGTGATAAACTGTCACAGTGATCAAAATAAAAAAAAGTAAATGAACCCCCCTTTATCATAGGTAGGGACAAATAAAGAAATAAAGAATTTTTTTTTTTTCCCTAGCGGATTTTGCTGCTGATCCGCGGCAGATTTTGCTGCTGATCCGCGGCGGATATTGCTGCTGATCCACGGCGGATTTTGCTGCTGATCCGCGGCGGATTTTGCTGCTGATCCGCGGCAGATTTTGCTGCTGATCCGCGGCGGATTTTGCTGCTGATCCGCGGCGGATTTTGCTGCTGATCCGCGGCTGATTTTGCTGCGGATATTGCTGCTGATCCGCGGCGGATTTTGCTGCGGATCCGCGGCGGATTTTGCTGCTGATCCGCGGCGGATTGTGCTGCTGATCCGCGGCGGATTTTGCTGCTGATCCCCGGCGGATTTTGCTGCTGATCCGCGGCGGATTTTGCTGCGGATCCGCGGTGGATTTTGCTGCTGATTTTGCTGCTGATCCGCGGCTGATTTTGCTGCGGATCCGCGGCGGATATTGCTGTTAATCCGCGGCGGATATTGCTGCGGATCCGCGGCGGATTTTGCTGCTGATCCGCGGCGGATTGTGCTGCTGATCCGCGGCAGATTTTGCTGCTGATCCGCGGTGGATTTTGCTGCGGATCCGCGGCGGATTTTGCTGCGGATCCGCGGCGGATTTTGCTGCTGATTTTGCTGCTGATCCGCGGCTGATTTTGCTGCGGATCCGCGGCGGATATTGCTGTTGATCCGCGGCGGATATTGCTGTTGATCCGCGGCGGATATTGCTGTTGATCCGCGGCGGATATTGCTGTTGATCCGCGGCGGATATTGCTGCTGATCCGCGGCGGATATTGCTGCTGATCCGCGGCTGATTTTGCTGCGGATCCGCGGCGGATATTGCTGCGGATCCGCGGCGGATTTTGCTGCTGATCCGCGGCGGATTTGCTGCTGATCCGCGGCTGATTTTGCGGCTGATTTTGCTGCGGATCCACGGCTGATTTTGCGGCTGATTTTGCTGCGGATCCGCGGTGGATATTGCTGCTGATTCGCAGCGGATATTGCTGCTGATCCACGGCAGATTTTGCTGCTGATCCATGGTGGATTTTGCTGCGGATCCGCGGCGGATTTTGCTGCGGATCCGCGGCGGATTTTGCTGGGGATCCTCGGCGGATTTTGCTGGGGATCCTCGCGACGTGCCGTCATTCAGTGACGGAGCCTCGGACACGGGCTGCAGCGTCTGGGCTCCGTCACCGCTAGCACAGATGAATCATCTGCTGATTCATCTGCGCTAGCGGGTATAGCATAACGCGATCGCGTTATGCTATACCGTTACCAGCCGGTCAACACTACGTGTTGAACGGGCTGGTAAAACGCAATATGAACCCAGCCTTAGGGTTAGGGTTAGCATTAGGGTTAAGGTTAGAATTAGGGTTAGGGCTGGAATTTGGGTTAGGGTTGGAATTAGGGTTAGGGTTGGAATTAGGGTTAGGCTTGTGGTTAGGTTTATGGTTAGAGTTGGGATTAGGGTTAGGGGTGTGTTGGGGTTAGGTTGGTTAGGGTTTGTATTAGGGTTAGGTGTGTGTAGGGGTTAGGGTTGGGGTTAGGGGTGTGTTGGGGTTAGGGTTGGAGTTAGAATTGAGGGATTTCCACTATTTAGGCACATCAGGGGGTCTCCATACGCGACATGGCGCCACCATTGATTCCTGCAAATTTTGCGTTCAAAAATTCAAACAGTGCTCCCTTTATTCCAAGCCCCGACGTATGCCCAAACAGTGGTTTATCCCCACATATGGGGTATCAGCGTACTCGGGAAAAATTGCACAACAACTTTGGGGGTTCTAATTTCTCCTGTTAACATTGGGAAAAAAAATTGGGGACTAAAAAATTATTTTTGTGGAAAAAAAAATGATTTTATATTTTCACGGCTCTGCGTTATAAACTTCTGTGAAGGACTTGGAGATTCAAAGTGCTTATCACACATCTATAGGAGTTCCTTAGGGGATCTAGTTTCCAAAATGGGGTCACTTGTGGGGAGTTTCTACTGTTTAGGCACATCAGGGACTCTGCAAATGTAACATGACGCCCGAAGACCATTCCATCAAGTGGGCATTTCAAAACGTCACTACTTCCCATCCGAGCCCCGACGTGTGCCCATACAGTAGTTTTCTCCCACATATGGGATATCAGCATACTCAGGACAAATTGGACAACAACTTTTGGGGTCTAATTTCTCATGTTACCCTTGGGAAAATAAAAAAATTGGGGACTAAAAGATCCTGATTGTGGAAAAAATATGATTTTTTTATTTTCATGCCCGGGCGTTATAAACTTCTGTGTAGCCCTTGGGGGTTCAAAGTGCTCACCACACATCTAGATAACTTCTTTGCGGGGTCTAGTTTCCAAAATGGGGTCACTTGGGGAGTTTCTACTGTTTAGGCACATCATGGGCTCTGCAAACGTAACAAGATGCCCGCAGACCATTCCATCAAGTCGGCATTTCAAAGCGTCACTACATCCCTTCCGAGCCCTGACGTGTGCCCAAACAGTGGTTCCCCCACATATGGGGTACTAGCGTACTCAGGACAAACTGGACAACAACTTTTGGGGTCCAATTTCTCCTGTAACCATTGTGAAAATAAAAAATAGTGGGCTAAAAAATATTTTTTGAGAAAAAAAAATGATTTTTTATTTTCACGGCTCTGCGTTATAAACTTCTGTGAAGCACCTGGGGGTTCAAAGTGCTCACTATGCATCTAGATAAGTTCCTTAGGGTGTCTAGTTTCCAAAATGGGGTCACTTGTGGGGGAGCTCCAATGTTTAGGCACACAGGAACTCTCCAAATGCGACATGGCAACCGCTAAATATTCCAGCATATTTTCCATTCAAAAAGTCAAATGGCGCTCCTTCCCTTCTGAGCCCTGCCGTGCGCCCAAACAGTGGTTTATGACCACATATGAGGTATCTGTGTACTCAGGAGAAATTGCCCAACAAATTTTAGGATCCAATTTATCCTGTTGCCCATGTGAAAATGAAAAAAACTGAGGCTAAAAGAAAATTTTTGTGAAAAAAAGTACTTTCTTTTTTTTTAAGGATCAATTTGTGAAGCACCTGGGGGTTCAAAGTGCTCACTATGCATCTAGATAAGTTCCTTAGGGGGTCTAGTTTCCAAAATGGGGTCACTTGTGGGGGAGCTCCAATGTTTAGGCACACAGGGACTCTCCAAATGCGACATGGCAACTGCTAAATATTCCAGCATATTTTCCATTCAAAAAGTCAAATGTCCATTTTTTCCTTCCACGTTGCTTTAGTTCCTGTGAAGCACCTGAAGGGTTAATAATCTTCTTGAATGTAGTTTTGAGTAGCTTGAGGGGTGCAGATTTTATGAAGGTGTCACTTTTGGGTATTTTCTGCCATATAGACCCCTCAAAGTGACTTCAAATGTGAGGTGGTCCCTAAAAAAAATGGTTTTGTAAATTTTGCTGTAAAAATGAGAAATCGCTGGTCAACTTTTAACCCTTATAACTTCCTAACAAAAAAAATGTTGTTCCCAAAATTGTGCTGATGTAAAGTAGACATGTGGGAAATGTTATTTATTAACTATTTTGTGCCACATAACTCTCTGGTTTAACAGAATAAAAATTCAAAATTTAAAAATTACAAAATTTTCAAAATTTTCGCCAAATTTCCATTTTTTTCACAAATAAACGCAAAAATTATCGACCTAAATTTACCACTAACATGAAGCCCAATATGTCACGAAAAAACAATCTCAGAATCGCTAGGATCCGTTGAAGCGTTCCTGAGTTATTACCTTAAAGGGACACTGGTCAGAATTGCAAAAAATGGCAAGGTCTTTAAGGTCAAAATAGGCTGGGTCATGAAGGGGTTAAAAATGGTTTTCTGCTGCTGTTTTGAGCATTTGTTATATTTTTGCACATTTTATATTTGTTAATGTTTTCATACTAAACAGAATACACAAAATGTTATTTTGGAAATTATCAGGTTTAAAGGGGTAGGCTCAATTCTTACCTTTCCCGGCTCGAGCGCTGCATTTTCTCTTATGCCCCTGCCTCAGGGGGCGGGGCCGGAGATGCGACAGGCAGTTCTGTGCGCACGCATGACATGCGCACAGAACTCCGTGATTGGCCTCCGGGGACCGATCGCACAGCTCCGTGAGGTCACCGCCCGGCCCACAACGGGTGCTGCATGGTCCATGCGGTCAGTCAGCGAGCGCTGGCCGACAACATGGTCGCATCCTGTGTGTCTTTTGCTGAATAGGGCTCCGGCACAGGACAATTTCCATGGAAACCCATGTAAACAGTTACATAGGTTTTTATGGAATACCAGCAGGATTGAAGCAGAATTTTTAAAATAAGTATATGGAGAATACACCTATTTTAAAAAGTTCTCTTCAATTAATGGCACTAATGCCCATGTGATCCAACCCTTTAATGACATTATATTAGTGATGGCAAAAGACATTGGTCCTTGATGGGACACCAAAAAAACAGTCTTTTCCAAAACAGATAATAACAGAGGAAATAAACTGCATCAGTCCATCCAAGTTATGGCACTTAGTTTATCTATCCAATGGGCCCTAAAGACAATTTTAGGCTGCCTTCACACTTTGTGGATTTGCAGCGGAGTTTCCATGCAGATCATCAGCATGGAAAGACTGAAGAGACCCTTGTGGCGTATAGCGGTGCTTCCCCGCCTCCCGCCAATCCCATATTAACAAAAACAACAACAGGCCTGGATGGGTTGAACAGGTCGGTCACAGTTTATTAAATTATAAGCAGAGAGGGGCAAATACAATCCGCAACCGCCTCTCTGCCGAGGACCCCCGGCGCTGCCGGTGGGCGTAATTTACAAGGGGGAGGGGCAAATACAATCCGCAACGGACTCTCTGCCGGGGACCCCCGGCAACGCCGGTGGGTGGGCAGGCAGATGAGAGGTTACGAACCGTTGCCCCCCATACTACCGCCACGGAGGATCATGTGTATACCTACACAGGGCTCCGACCCCCACACAACAACATTAAGGCCTGTTCAACCCCATCCTGTAAGTTGGTTAGAAATATATCGAGCCCGATATCATTCAAATCGTTCCGCCCAAAAGCTCAACCACTGGGCCTACAATGTCCTCCCTCCCTCTGGGACACTGTGGCCAATCACTGATGCCCTTGATCCAAGCCTCAGTGACACCGGCTACATGGCAGGCTACGGTAAGGCATGGGAGGAATGGCGCGCTTTAATCAAAGGAAGACCGGTCAATACGTGTAATCGGGCTAGATGCGACGTTCTGATAGAACTCCTGAATCTGCTCAGGAATAGAGGAGCGTCGGGTACCGCAGCCCAGCGACACCTAGCAGGAATAGCCTTTTTCTCCAGCTTCTAGGTTGGGATGACGTTACTAAATACTTCCTCGTCAGGCAAGCCGTTAAAGGCTGGAAGAGGCTCCAACCTAGTCAAGAATGTCGTCGCCCCGTGTCTCTAAGCCTGTTGCGTGATATCATCACAATCTCAACGTCAGTGTGCAAGTCGCAGTACGAGGCGGCTCTAGTATCGACAGGGTTTGCAATCGCATTTTTCGGGGTTCTGCGCGTCGGCGAACTAGTGCCGCGGTCAAAAACAGCATCGGTGGCCGGGTTGATCTTCGAGGACGTCGTCATATGTAGCGATGCTTTGCGCATTAGGGTACGAAAATCCAAGTGCGATCCAAACCGGTAGAGGCGCGTGGATCTTACTCAAGGCCTTAGATGGCCCAATATGCCTTTAAAAATAGTAAGACGCTTCGTGGGCATAAGACACGACAGTAGATTCTTCCTCTCACACACCGACGGGTCCCCGCTTACCAAATATCAGTTCGACTCGATTTTTTAAACACTGCATAGAGGCAGTCGGCGCTAACCCAAAAAAATACGGGACGCATTGATATTGCTGTTGATCCGCGGCGGATATTGCTGTTGATCCGCGGCGGATATTGCTGCTGATCCGCGGCGGATATTGCTGCTGATCCGCGGCTGATTTTGCTGCGGATCCGCGGCGGATATTTGCTGCGGATCCGCGGCGGATTTTGCTGCTGATCCGCGGCGGATTTTGCTGCTGATCGCGGCTGATTTTGCGGCTGATTTTGCTGCGGATCCACGGCTGATTTTGCGGCTGATTTTGCTGCGGATCCGCGGTGGATATTGCTGCTGATTCGCAGCGGATATTGCTGCTGATCCACTGCAGATTTTGCTGCTGATTCCATGGTGGATTTTGCTGCGGATCCGCGGCGGATTTTGCTGCGGATCCGCGGCGGATTTTGCTGGGGATCCTCGGCGGATTTTGCTGGGGATCCTCGCGACGTGCCGTCATTCAGTGACGGAGCCTCGGACACGGGCTGCAGCGTCTGGGCTCCGTCACCGCTAGCACAGATGAATCATCTGCTGATTCATCTGCGCTAGCGGGTATAGCATAACGCGATCGCGTTATGCTATACCGTTACCAGCCGGTCAACACTACGTGTTGAACGGGCTGGTAAAACGCAATATGAACCCAGCCTTAGGGTTAGGGTTAGCATTAGGGTTAAGGTTAGAATTAGGGTTAGGGCTGGAATTTGGGTTAGGGTTGGAATTAGGGTTAGGGTTGGAATTAGGGTTAGGCTTGTGGTTAGGTTTATGGTTAGTTGGGATTGGGTTAGGGGTGTGTTGGGGTTAGGGTTATGGTTAGGGTTTGTATTAGGGTTAGGTGTGTGTAGGGGTTAGGGTTGGGGTTAGGGGTGTGTTGGGGTTAGGGTTGGAGTTAGAATTGAGGGATTTCCATATTTAGGCACATCAGGGGGTCTCCATACGCGACATGGCGCCACCATTGATTCCTGCAAATTTTGCGTTCAAAAATTAAACAGTGCTCCCTTTATTCCAAGCCCCGACGTATGCCCAAACAGTGGTTTATCCCCACATATGGGGTATCAGCGTACTCGGGAAAAATTGCACAACAACTTTGGGGGTTCTAATTTCTCCTGTTAACATTGGGAAAAAAATTGGGGACTAAAAATTATTTTTGTGGAAAAAAAATGATTTTATATTTTCACGGCTCTGACGTTATAAACTTCTGTGAAGGACTTGGAGATTCAAAGTGCTTATCACACATCTATAGGAGTTCCTTAGGGGATCTAGTTTCCAAAATGGGGTCACTTGTGGGGAGTTTCTACTGTTTAGGCACATCAGGGACTCTGCAAACGTAACATGACGCCCGAAGACCATTCCATCAAGTGGGCATTTCAAAACGTCACTACTTCCCATCCGAGCCCCGACGTGTGCCCATACAGTAGTTTTCTCCCACATATGGGATATCAGATACTCAGGACAAATTGGACAACAACTTTTGGGGTCTAATTTCTCATGTTACCCTTGGGAAAATAAAAAAATTGGGGACTAAAAGATCCTGATTGTGGAAAAAATATGATTTTTTTATTTTCATGCCCGGGCGTTATAAACTTCTGTGTAGCCCTTGGGGGTTCAAAATGTCACCACACATCTAGATAACTTCTTTGCGGGTCTATTTTCCAAAATGGGGTCATTGGGGGAGGGTTTTTACTGTTTAGGCACATCATGGGCTTGCAAACGTAACAAGATGCCCGCAGACCATTCCATCAAGTCGCTTTTCAAAGCGTCCACTACATCCTTCCGAGCCCTGACGTGTGCCCAAACAGTGGTTCCCCCACTTATGGGGTACTTAGCGTACTCAGGACAAATGGACAACAACTTTTGGGGTTCCAATTTCTCCTGTAACCATTGTGAAAATAAAAAAATAGTGGGCTAAAAAATCATTTTTGGAAAAAAAAAATAAATTTTTTATTTTCAGGCTCTGGTTATAAATTTGTGAAGCACCTGGGGGTTAAAAAGTGCCCTATGCATCTAGATAAGTTCCTTAGGGTTTCGTTTCCAAAATGGGGCCCACTTGTGGGGGAAGTTTAAATTTTAGCAAACAGGAATCTCCAAAGCAAACAAGGAAAACCCCCTTAAAATATTCCAGAAATTTTCCATTAAAAAAATTTCAAATGGCGCTCCCTTCCCTTCTGAGCCCTGCCGTGCGCCCAAACAGTGGTTTATGCCAATATGAGGTATCTGTGTATCAGGGGAAAATTGCCCCAAAAAAATTTTTAGGATCCAATTTATCCTTTTTCCCCATGGGGAAATGAAAAAACGGGAGGTTTTAAAAAAAAATTTTTGGGGAAAAAAAAAATACTTTCTTTTTTTTTAAGGATAAATTTTTGTGAAAGAACCTGGGGGTTCAAAGTCCCTCCTTCATTTTAGAAAAATTCCCCTTAGGGGGTTTCTAGTTTCCAAAATGGGGTCACTTGTGGGGGAGCTCAATTGTTTAGGCACCAGGGACTCTCCAAATGGGGCCATGGCAACTGAAAAATTTTTCCCAGCTTATTTTCCATTAAAAAAAGTCAAATGTCCTTTTTTCCTTCCACTTTTGCTTTAGTTCTGTAAAAGCACCTGAAGGGTTTTAAATAATCTTCTTGAATGTATTTTGAGTGTTGAGGGGTTCAGATTTTATAAAAGGTGTCACTTTTGGGTATTTTCTGCCATTAAGACCCCTCAAGTGACTTCAAATGTGAGGTTGGTCCCTAAAAAAAATGGTTTTGTAAATTTTGCTGTAAAAAGGAAATGTGGTAATTTTAACCCTTAAACTTCCAACAAAAAAAAATGTTTTTCCCAAAATTGTCCCGATGTAAATAAAAATTTTGGGAAATGTTATTTTTAACCTTTTTTTTCCACATAACTCTCGGTTTAACAAAATTTAAAAATTAAAATTTAAAAATTACAAAATTTTCAAAAATTTCGCCAAATTTCCAATTTTTTTCACAAATAAACGCAAAAATTATCGACCAAAAATTTACCACTAACTGAACCCCCAAATTTAAGTCACGAAAAAAACAATCTCAGAATCGCTGGATCCGTTGAAGCGTTCCTGATTTTATTACCTCAAAGGGAAAACTGGTCAGAATTGCAAAAAAATGGCAAGGGCTTTAAGGCCCCAAAATAGGTGGGTCATGGAAGGTTAAAAATGGTTTTCTGCTGCTGTTTTGAATTTGTTATTTTTTTGGGCACATTTTTTATTTGTTAATGTTTTTCAAAATAAACAGAATACACAAATGTTATTTTGGAAATTATCAGGTTTAAAGGGGTAGGCTCAATTCTTTTCTTTCCCGGCTCGGCGTGCTTTTTCTTTGCCCTGCTCAGGGGGGGGGCCCGGGGGAGATGCGAAAGGCAGTTTCTGTGCGAAAGCAGACTTTCGCAAGGAACCCGTGTTTTGGGCCCCGGGGACCGATGCACAGCTCCGTGAGGTCACCGCCCGGCCCACAACGGGTGCTGCATGGTCCATGCGGTCAGTCAGGAGCCTGGCCGACAACATGGTGCTCCTGTGTGTCTTTTTGCTGAATAGGGCTCCGGCCCCGGGGCAATTTCCATGGAAACCCATGTAAACAGTTACATAGGTTTTTAGGAAATACCAGCGGATTGAGCAGAATTTTTAAAAAAAGTATAGGAGAATACACCTATTTTAAAAAAAAGTTCTCTTCAATTAATGCACTAATGCCCATGGATCCAACCCTTTAATGACTTTATATTAGTGATGGCAAAAAAAATTTTGGGTTTTCCCTTTATGGGACCCCAAAAAAAACGTCTTTCCAAAAAAGATAATAACGAGGAAATAAACTGCTCAGTCCATCCAAAATTATGGCACTTAGTTTATCTATCAATGGGCCCTAAAGACAATTTTAGGTGCCTTCACACTTTGTGTTTTTTCGCGGAGTTTCCATGCAGTAATCAGCATGGAAAGATGAAGGAAACCCCTTTGGGGGTATAGCGGTTGCTTCCCCGCCTCCCGCCAATCCCATTTTAACAAAACAAAAACAGGCCCCGGAAAAGGGTTGAACAGGTCGGTCACAGTTTATTAAATTATAAGCGAGAGGGGCAAATACAATCCGCAACCGCCTCTCTGCCGAGGACCCCCGGCGCTGCCGGTGGGCGTAATTTACAAGGGGGAGGGGCAAATACAATCCGCAACGGACTCTCTGCGGGGCCCCCAGCAACGCCGGTGGGTGGCAGGCAGATGGGGGTTACGAAAAAACCCTTGCCCCCCCATACTACCGCCAAGGAGGTCATGTTATACCTACACAGGGCTCCGACCCCCAACAACAAATTAAGGCCTGTTCAACCCTTCTGTAAGTTGGTTAGAAATATATCGAGGATACCCCTTTAGATGCACGCCGCCCCGGGCTCAGAAAAGGGTTTTCATTGTCCTTTTGAAGATGGGGGGGGTTAACCCCCTTTTCCTTTTTTTTTTCCCTTTACGATTTTTTCCACCCCCTTTTTTTTTTTTTTTCCTTATTTATCAATGGTTTTGGGGGCCCCTTTCCCCTTTCCCCCCAGGGGCCTTGGGTTTTTTGTCAGACCTAAAAACCCCCGGGGTCAGGGACAAGCGGAAAAGGTTTCCGTATTCAGTCACTTTTTGAGTATAGGTGGGGCCCTTTTTTTTTTTTTGACAAAAAATTTCCCCGGCTTTTTCAACCCAATCCAGACCCCCTTTGGGCCTTTTTTTGATTTGGCCCCTTTCGGGAAATTTTTTTTTGCCACCAAACCCCCGACACCTCTCCAGATGACCCCCCTTTTCCCCCGGAAAACCCCCAAAAATTTTTTCCCCCCCGGGTGGGGTTGCCTTTTGAAAACCCCTATCCCCAAAAAAAGTCCCTTTTGTACCAAATGTGGGTTTGTGGTCCCCTGAAAAAACAAGAGGTGTTAGAGAGATCTGGTTTTAAAATTTCTTTCGAAACATGCGGTTTCCCAAAACGGCCTTTTAATTTCTGGTTTAAAAGTTTCCGATACGCCGGCCCTAGCAGCTTCGGTGGCCCCCCTTTTCAAAAAGAATGCGTCCGTTTTTGGGGTTTTGGGGCTATTTGGGGCGCCCCCCCCCCGGAATGTTTAAACCCCCCGTTTTAAAAATAGTTTTCGAACTGTTTTTTGGAAAGGGGGGCCCCCGTGGGTTTTTGTGGAGGAAGAATTACTGTGGGGGCTTATCCCCAAGAAAGCGTCTTACTATTTTTAAAGGGCAAAATTGGGCCATCTAAGGCCTTGAAAAATTTTCCACGCGCCCCCACCGGTTGGACCCCCACTTGGTTTTTTTTTTTCCCTAAGGGGGCAAAGCAGGGGTACATATCCCCCGGTCTAAAAGATCCCCCGGGCCCCCCGATTGTTTTTCCCCGCGGCACATTTCCCCCGACGCGCAAACCCCCGGAAAAATGAAAATTGAAACCCCCCTGTCGATACTAGAGCCCCTTTTCGTCTCCGGTTTTGCACCAAAATTTTTGATTTTGTGATGATATCAGAAACAGGTTGAGCACGGGGCGAGACATTTTGACTAGGTTGGCCCCTCTTTCTTTTTTAACGGCTTTCCCTGACGAGGAAGTTTTTGGGGAACCGCCCCCCAAACCCCCTAAAACCCCTGGAAAAAAGGGGGCTTTCCCCTGTAGGTGTCGCGGGCCCCCCCGGCCCCCGACCCCCCTCTTTCCCCTGAGCAGATTCAGGGTTCTATCAGAACGTCGCATTTTCCCGGGGTTCCCAGTATCCCCCGGTTTTTCCCTTTGATTAAAGCGCGCCATTCCCCCCATCCCTTTCCCCTTTGGCCCCCCCCAAGTAGCCGGTGTCACTGAGGCTTGGATCAAGGGTTTTCAGTTTTTGGCCACAGTCCCCCAAAAGGGAGGGAGGACTTTTTTGGCCAGTGGTTGAGCTTTTGGGGGGGAAACGATTTGAAGGCCCCCCAATGGAAAAAGGACAACAAAATTTTAAAAACAATCACATCTTCTGCGATAGAGTAAATTTTCCCCCGGCCCGGAAAAAGAGGGGTTTTGGGGGCTAAGGCATAGAAAAGCTGGGGGGCGCAGCAGCGCGAAAAAAGGAGGGGGAAGGGGAAGGCCCCCCTGTTTAAAAAATTATTGCAGTTCCGGGGGGTTTGGTTTTTAAAAATTTAGGGTTGTTTTTTTTATTGGGGGCCCCCGAGCTCGATGGATGTTTTTTTTCGAAAAAATTTTCCTTTCGGCCGTGTTGGGGGCCCCAGCTGCATGTGGACCTTTGAAGGCCCCCAAAAACATTTGCCCCCATCATCCTTGTAGTTCCAAAAACCCTTTTTTTTGCGTCCTACCAACCTCTAGACCTTTGTTTTTGCCAGGCCCTTTTCCCTTTTTCCATTACAAAAAGTGTGTCCTTTTTTAAGAATTAGGAACGTTTTTCCGGGGCTAACAGATCTGTTTTTTGGGAAAACAGTTGAGTCTAATTCTGTGTCCCCCGGGTGGGAAAACCCCTTTTTTTGACAATGATGACGGGTGAAACCCCCTCTCCCCCGGGCATAACCCCGGCACGCGAAATTGAGCAGCCCCAGTAACGACTGCATTGTGAAAGGGGGATTTTTTTTCTTCGATAAAATTTTCGCCCCTTTCCCCCTTTTTTTTTTAATTTGCCCCGGGGGCAGGGGAAAAACCCCTTTCGTTGGTATCTATTTTCCCCATCCCCAAAAAAGGGGCACTTTTCATGGGCCCGGGTTTTTTTTTGGGTTTTACAGTGGTCCCCAAAGGCCTTTTAAAAAATTTAAAAATTCTGGGGGGAAAAAGGGAAATTCCCCGATTTTTGGGGTTTTTGGCCCCCCCAAACAAAAAAAGTTTTTAGGTAGTGGGGGGGTTTTAATTGCTCCCTTTCGTTTTGACTTACCCAGTCTAAGAAGGTGTTTAAAATTTGGGAAAAAGTGGCATAGATAGAGCAGCCCTTTTTTAAAAAAATGTCAAAAAAGAGCTGGTCACCCAAAAGCCCCAAAAAAAAGCATTCGGGGTCCCCCGGCCCCAAAAAGGAAAAACCCCCCGGGAATTTTTTGTGGTTTTTTGCTAGGAGCCCCCCAGGCCCGCAGTGGTACCCTTTTCCCCCCTTCTGAAAAAAGACGTTTTTTGTTAGGAAAAAAAAATCTTCGGGGGTAATGCGCGTTAAACCCCAAAGCCCCCTTCCCCGGGTGGAAAAAGGGGGGGGGTTTTTCCCCAAAAATTTAGGGTTTTTTTTTTTTGGGGGACGGGGGCCTTAGAGGTGAGATTGGGGAGATTTTTGAAGGGAATTGTTGAAAAAAGGGCCCGTTTTTTTGGGGCCTAGTTAAAAATTTTTTTTGATTTTTTTGTCTCAAAATTTCGGGGTACTCGGCGCGGGGTTTTTTGATTTTTTTCCAAAAATTGGTATTTGATTTGAAGGGAAAAAGGAATGAAAACCAGTTTTAAAAAAACCCCCTCGGCAATTGCTGGGCCGCGACTTTATTGGAAAAAAGTTTTTCCCCAAGGGCCCATTGCGGCTACGCTCCCCGGGGTTTTTTTCTTGTACCCCTTTTCCCCTTTTTGGGGGGGGGGGAAAACCGGGGTCCCCGTATGTCCACCTCCGCGGCGGGGCAAACTTTTTTCCAAAAAACAAAAAGTTTTCCGGGAAAAAGGAGTTCCTTATTATTTTGCATGCGGGCCCCCCGGTTTCCCGAAGACCCGATTTTTTTTTGGGCCTTTTTGCAGTTAAAGGGCTAGGGGCCCCGTTGCTAAAAAAGGGGGGTTTTTTTTTCCATCATTAGCCGAAAACCCGACCCCGGTGGTTTTAAACGCTGGGGGTAGCCCCATGGGGGGAAATCTTCGTTTTAGTCCCCCGCGACGGCAAAAGACCCCTTTAGGGTTATTTTTTAAATGTAGATAAATGAAGAGCCCCCGCAGCGCTCGGGGGTTTTTGGGGCCCCTTTATACAGCAAAAGGCAGCGAAGGCTTTTTTTCCGTTATTCAAGTATACGCTATTTTTCCTCTCAGCCTTTCCCAAAATCCCCTTCCCCTTTCTATGCTGCGGGGCTGGCGACAAGAAGCGACCATATCTTGGGTGTAACATTGTTAAATTTTTCTTTTGTCTTAGGTCTATGTGGGCCTAGAGGGCGGGTTTCCGCAGTAAAAAGCGTCCTTTTTTTTGGCTCGCAAAATTTTGCTTTAGGTGTTGTTTTGGTAAAGGACCCCCCTTTGGGGGGGCCCCGTTTTTGAATCGGGCCCGGCGGGGGCGCCTTTTTGCTGTCCCAGTGGTTTTGTTGTGCAACTTTTTGGTTCTTTTAAAACGTGGAAAAACCCCCTGTCGGCGTAGGCGGGGGGCCTGGGGGGGCCCCGGCCCCGGTGATGGAGACCCCCCCTCTAGGGGGTTGGAATGCGGGTTGTTGGCTGTAAAAAAAAGGGGTTTTGGGATGGGCTTTGCCTCCACGGGTGCGGGGGAAAACCCTTGGTTTCGAACCGGCCCCCGGGGGGAAAATGACAAACTCTGTGGGGGGGGTTTTCCCCCGGCCAAAAAGGATGTCGCCCCCGGCCAGGTGCCCTGTGGGCTGTAGCGGATTCCCTCCGTCGGGAAAGGGGCCGCGTCGCGGAACGTGAGCGCCTTTTTGGGGGTGGATCCAAGGGGCCATCTGTCGTGCCCCCAGCCCGGGGTCGGCCCGCCCCGAAGTTGACGGTGGCGCCATCGGGGAGGACCTTTTATCTGGGGGGAACCCCCGTAGGGGGTGGTTTTGTCTGTCCCCCAAAGAGAACGAACAACCCCGGGGGGACACGAAAATGTTGGGGGGAAAAATTAGAGGAAAAAGGGGGAAGGTCGAAAGTTCCCCGATTTTTACTGCGGCCGTGGCTTGGACGATTAGGGGGGCCCTTTTGGGTCTAGTGACCGGGGAAAAGGGGTTTTGGGGGGGGCTATATGACAGTCCGGGGGTTGGTATTGTGTGGGGGGGGGGGATGGCTTTTATTTTTGGGAGGACGGCGGGGGGGAGTGAGTAGGTGGGGGGTGGGGGTTTTAAGTTTTTATCCCCCAAGCTGTGTTCTTGGGTGCGGGGGGGGGGGGGGTTTTGGGGGGTTTTTCGGTTTCCCCTGGTGTTTATGTGGTTATGTGATTGTGACGTATTGCGCACTTGCCGGGCGCGTGGGGTCGGGTTTTTGGGGGGGCAAAAGGGGGTTGCAGGGGCAGAATCATATTTTTTTTTGGGCCCCGCGATTTTCCCCCGCAAAAGGGCCTACTGCGCCCCCCCAGGGAAAAAAATGGGCCCCCGGGGGGAGGAGAAAAGGGCGGGGTTCCCCGGCGAAAGGGCCCCTGAGCATAGGAAAATGACAGGTTGTTGTGGCATTTCTTAGCTTTTTCGCTGGCCTGACCTGCCTGATGTGAGGCTGGCTCCCCCAGACCAGCGTGGGCTGCAGCGCCCCGGAAAAAGGGCCCCCCCTGACCGGAAAATGGACGGAGCCTGGCGCCGGGGAGCAGTGGAGGACCCCCCAGGCCTGCCCCCGCCTGCCAAAAAGGTGTCCCCGGGGGCACCGGGAGGGGGGCGGCGGAGAGCGGGCCCCCAGTGCCCCAAGGCGCGCCCCCGGCGGCAGGGCAGCGGCGATCCACCCCCAGGGGAAGACGTTTTTGGGGGGGGGGTGGACCGGCCCCCCGCCCCCCTGTTTTGGGCCGCTGTTTTTCCGGTTCGGCCCCGAGGGGGCCCCCCGGGGCCGGGAGAGCGGAGGAGGCGCCACTGTAGGACGGGGGGGGGCGGGTTGGGGGGCCAGTGCGGGCCCGGGGCGAAGGCCCCGGGGTCGGGGGGTGCCCCGGGGGAACAGGAGAATGCCAGGACCCTTTTGGAGCGGTTGAGCCATGGGCTGCCTGGTGGGGAGGGGGGAGGGGGGGGACCCCCGGGTGGGCCCGACAGTGGGCTGAGGGGGGGTTTTGGGACCAAAATTTTGAGTACAGGGGGGCCAGGCGAGGGGGGGGCCGCAAACCGGGGGACTAGGGGAGGCCGGGGGGACGAGGGTAAGGGGGGACTGAATTTTTGGGGGACATTGGGGAGGCCGAGATACCGGGGGGTTATTGGGGGGACCCCAATTTTTGGGGGGGCCCCGGGGGGGGGCCTGCAGCGTGCTGGAAGGGGGAAAAACAAGGTGGCATTAAGGGAGGACATTTTTACCCCACCCCCGGCCACTTCCTGTGCTGGCTCTTGTTTTCAGGGGCCCCCATCGGGGCTCAGAATGTGCAGGGGGACTAGGGAAAAAAATTTGGGGGGGCCCCAAACTATGTCAGGACACATGAAAACCCCGGGGAGGGAAAAAGGGAAAGGGAAAAAGCAACGCTTGTAAAACCCTTCCGGGGCCCCACTTTTCAGACAAACCAAATTTTTGGTAAAAGGGGGGAGTGACACGTTGCAGAGGGGAAGTTAGTTCAGTAGACCAAAAAAACAGTGTTGTTGGGGGTTGAGTCGGGGTTTTCCGTCAGAGGACAGTGCAGTTCAGTCTCAGGGCCCCTTGGGCTTGGAGGTACGTAGAAATATTTTGGAGCTTGGAGGGGGAAAGGGGGGGCTATTCCATCGAGCTAAAGTGCTTTTTTTAAAAACGGGAAGCAGGGGAAGGGTGCAGTGGGGGGAAACAGAGAGAAGTGTTTTCAGGAAATTTTTTCCCCCCTTAAATTCCGGACCCCCGGGGTTTAACCCAAGTGTTGCTGGGGGGGGGTTTCAAGCTTAGTAACAAAGATAACCGGAGGCTTTGGGGGACTACAGGTCGCGAGTGCAGCCCTAAGCCCCAAAAACGTAACCGGGGGGCAGGGAAAAAGGGGGATTTTGAGTCAAGTGCAGGGGAAAAAAATAAGGATTAGTTCTCACCATTAGAAGGCTCCCCCCAAAATTTGGGGGATTACAAAAAAATTAAAAAAACGGGGGTCCCCCGAGTTAACTTGCTTCAGGAAAATTGGACTCACACAGGGTTTTTGAAGTAAAGGGGGCCCTCAAAACCTTTTCCTCAGGGTTATCCGAATGTGCACTCTCCACCCCGACCAGTTTTCCGGGGGCCCCGCTTGAACCATCTCCCCCGTAAAGGTATGGAAAGAAGCTCCCTTTTGTGAGACTGATTAATTTATTAAAACCCTTTTTTACCCCTTTTGTTTCCCCGGGGGCCCCCTCCCCCGTGGGGACTTACCCCCAGTGCCCATAACATCCCCTGTGAAGATCCTTATAGCAGCGCTGGTAAAATTTCCCCCGAAAAACCCCAGGTGGGGGCAAAAAAATATTCCAAATCCCTGTAAATATCCCCCATTGCACGCCCCCCGGGGCCCCGGCCCCAGCCCCAAAAAACTACCAGTAAAAAACCCCCCTAGATTTCCATGGGCTCGGCCCCCGGTTTTCCCCTTTCCTTGGTACCCAAATTTTTGGTGCGGGTCGAAAAAAAACCACTGGCAGAAAAGGGGAGGAAAGGGGGAAAAGGAAAACCGGCCCATACATAAGCATTTAACCCCCCAGGGGCTGCCCCGGCTCCACTTCCCCCCTTTTCCCGTTGGTCAGTGGAGTTCGTTTTATGGGTTCACCTTTTTGGGGGGGAGGGGGAAAAGGGGGGGGGGGAAAAAACCAAAAGTTCCTTCTAGCTAAAGAAGGGGTTAAAAGGGTCCTCAGTCAGAAGCTCGACCCCCTTCGGAGCGTTTTTACCATTCCTGGCATTTTTTGAAGCCAACAGTGGCCCCGGTTTTTTTCCAAAAAAATTTTTTATTCGTGGGGAAAAAATTAGAATCTGAAAAAGGTGGGGGAAAATTTGGGTTTTAGCGATGTCAAAAAGTGCAGAATATCCGATCTGCGGGGAAAATTATTTTAGTCAATGGCGGGTGAATTCCCCGCCCCAAACCCTTCTCTAAATCCGCCTGATGCAGAGGCCACATTTGACACTGCCGTTTTTTGCGGGGTGTTTGCAGCAGACAGCCCCAAAAGAACTTGCCAAAAGTGAAGGGAGCTGTTTTAAAAGTGGGGAAAAAGAAAATTGGATTCTTGGTGCTATTTTGCATGTTCATTTTGTGTTTTTTTAAAGTTTTTACAGAAAAAAATAAAAATTTTTGGGTTTTTCTGGAAAATATTTGTTTTTGTCATAAATTGGCACATGTGTAGATTTTTACTAAAAAAGGAAAAATCATGGGGTTAAAAAAAACCCCAAATTTTTGGTTCAAATTTTTTAAACCAAAAGGTTTTAAAAAGGGAAAAAAAAAAGCGTTTTCGGAGACCAAAAAAACCGGCTCACCAAAAAAACCCCCTTTTACCCCCCAATAAAAGGTGTGGTTCCAAAATCCGGGGAAACCAAAAACGCAAAATTGACGGAGGGGAACTTTTCCCTCCCCCCCAAGCCCCCCCCTTTTTGACGCGCGTTTTTTCCCCGGTGTGTTCAGGCACCCCCCGGGAAAACATCCGGAAAAGAATGCAGGGTACATTAAAGTGTTAAATTCCGTTGCAGCGGGGGCAGCGTCGCCCCCAAACGCTAGGACATGCTGCGGGGTGAAAAGAGCGACGCATGGCCGGGAAAAACAGGGGGTTCCCCCCGGTGTTGTTACGAAAAATGGGGGGTGGGATTTTTTTAAAACCCCCCCACTTGCTGTTAAAAAGTGGACGTGCGTGGGGGTTTTTGGGCCCCCCCCCAAAAGCACACGCCAAACAGCAAGGGGTTTCCCCAAGGAATCTGATCGTGGAAAAAAACACCCTAATGGGGTTTCTTTTGCTGAGGTGCTTAAGAGGCAAGGGGAGAGAATAGGGGGGGGAAAAAAGAAAGCGGGAAAAAACCATATTGTGAGGGCAAGAGGGTTTAGCAAGGGGAGAAAGCAAAAAAGGGCCCACGGAAAAAACTGAGTTTTAAAAACTGTCAAAGAGACAAAGGGGAACCCTTTTACCCCCAGGGGTTCCCCTTTAGTGGGGCATAAAACACTGTTATAGTTTTCCCCTCAGTTCAGGGGTATATTTTTCACAGTTCAGTAAATTTTTGCCTTTGGGGCCCGTATATAGTGCCCCCCAGAAAGTTTAAAAATGCCTTTTGTCACTGTTTTGTGCCCATCGGCCTGTATAAGTGGCCCCTCAGTCCCCCGTATTTGTGCCATCAGGAACTGTTTTAGGCCCAAAAAGGGGAATGTTATAGGGCCCCCCGGGGACCTTTTTAGTGCTAAAAAGTCACCCCGTATAGTTTTTCATCAGCACCGTATATAGTGCCCCCCAGGGGACTGTATTTAAAAGCTCATAGTCATGTTAAAAATGTCATTAGTCACTGTATATAGTGCTCATCAGTCTCAGTTATTTTGCTCATTTTGTTTGTATATAGTGTTTTTCATTAATGTATATAGTGCTATCAGGCACGTTTTAGGGGCTCATCAGTCACTGTATTTTAGTGCCCTTTGTCACGTATTTAGTGCCCCAAAAAGTCACAGTATTATTTTTCCCCCCAGTTCAGTATAAAAATGCCCATCAGGGGACTGATAAAGTTCCCCCTTTGTCACTGGGGTTAGGGCTCATCAGCAAAGTATATAAAATTCTCTTTTCCCTTTTGTCTCAGTATATTTTTGTCATCAGTCCCCGTTATTTTTGCCCCCAAAAAACTTTTTTATAGTGCTCATCCGTCTCAGTTTACGAGCCATCAGTTCCCCTAAAATTTTCATCAGTCTCAGTATATAGGCCCATTAAAACTGTATATATGCCCCCCCCCTCAAAGTTTTTTAGTGCTCATCGTCCCCCGTATAAAAATTTTCATAAAACTCAGTATATAGTGCTAAAAAGTCACTGTATATAGTGCCCATCAGTCACCGTATATAGTGTCATTTTTGTTTCAGTATACAGGCCCAAAAATTGTTCATTTATATTGGGGATCAGTCTCAGTATATAGTGTCATCAGTACTGTATATTGTGCCCCCCCAAAACACTGTAATTGTGCTCATCAGTCCCTGTATATAAAAGCTCATCTCACCCGGGTTTAAAAAAGTTTTTATCAGTCACAGTATATTGTGGGGCCTCAGTACTTTATATTTTTGCCATCAGTTACGTTTAGTGCTCATCAGTCATGTTATGTGGTCACGTCAGTATATAGAGTCTTTTGTCACGTATATAGTGCTCACAGTCACTGTATATAGTGCCCATCAGTCACTGTATAATTTTTGCCCATCAGGGGTTAGTTTACAGAGCCCATTGGAAAAAGTAAATAGTGTAAAAAGTTCAGTATAAAAACCCCCCGTCTCAGTATTATTGGGGATCAGTCTCAGTTTATATGCTATCAGTCTCGTATACAGAGCCCTTTTGTCTTGTATATATTTGGGTTTTTCCGTCTCAGTTTACAGAGCCCATCAGGGGAATGTATATAGTGCTCATCGTACTGTTTTTTTGTGCTCACAGTCATGTTATAGTGCTCATCAGTTTTTAGTATTCAGAGCCCTAAGGCTCGTTTTTTATTGGGGCATCCGTCTCAGTATATAGAAGGGGCCTCGTCTCTGTATATATTTTTCATCGTTCCCTCAGTATACAGGCCCCCCAGAAAATGTATATAGGGCCCCATCGTCATGTATAAAGTGCTCACCCCTTCCCCTTTTCAGAGCCCCCCCCCCCTCAGTATATATTGCTATCAAGGGGTTTTTTATACAGAGCCCATCAGTCTCTGGATATATTTGCCCCAATTTTGTCTCAGTATTCAGAGCCCCCCAGACACTGTATTTTGGTCACAGTCCGAAAAAAGGCTCACAGTTCAGTATTCAGAGCCCCCAGGGGTCGTTTTTTTGCTCTTCCCCTCTCAGTATATGGGCCCCCCAGACACTGTAAAAAAGTGTCATCAGTCTCAGTATACAGAGCCCTCAGTTCAGTTTTTTTTGCTCACAGGGGTCAGTTTTTAGTGTCCTCAGTTCCGTTTTCAGAGCCCCCCAGTCCAGTTTTTTATTTTTCATCAGTTCAGTATTTGAGCCCTCAGAAACTGTATATAGTGCTCTTTGTTCAGGGGTAAGAGCCCTTTTGCATGTATTTTTGTGTCACGTTCCCCCCCCTTTTCAGGCCCCCCAGCTAAGTATATTTTTCTTTCAGTCCCCCGGGGAAAAGGCCATCGAAAAAAGTATATTTTTGCTAAAAAGTCTCTTTTTTAGTTTCCCTTTGAAACTGTTTTTTTGTGCTCACAGTTCAGTATAAAAGAGCCCATCGTCTCAGTATATTTGTCCAGTCTCTGTATATATGCCCCCCAGTCCCCTTTTTTATAGAGCTCATCGGGGGGGACTGTTTATAGTGCCCAAAAAGTAATGTATATAGTGTCCTCAGTCACGGGGTTTTTGTACTCATAAGGGGCCCGGATTTAGAGGGGAAAAAACACTGGATAAAAAAGCTCATCAGGCACATTTTATGTACCATTTTGTATGGGGTTTTTTTTGTCATCAGGCACATTATATTTTTGCTCATCGGTCAATGTATAT
>JARQOD010003618.1:0-62884 GCA_033576555.1 Oophaga sylvatica
GATCTGGCAGGGGGTGGGGCGCGCACTAACGACGTCATCGCGCCCTCTGCCTGAACATTCACAGCCAGAGGAGTCAGACGAGGACACAGCGGTGGACCGAGGACGGGTAAATATTGCTATACTCACACCTCCATATGTGCATATTCATGACTTTAATGAGCGGTGCCATGTGACTGCCGCAGGAATGAGACGGAGGTCGTGGGAGAAGCAGTGGGGCTGCAGAGACCGCGCCGGCGGAGGGGTGAGTATGATCGGACACCCCCGCTCCCCCCCCCGCCGACCCCCGTATATGACCCGCGTATAAGCTGAGAGGGGGACTTTCAGCCCTAAAAAATGGGCTGAAAATCTCGGCTTATACATGGGCATATACGGTATATTTCTCTGTCGTATCTGTGCATCATGAATTGTGGTCTGTGTTAAAGGGGCCCACTGAGGCTCTTTCGCCCAGGGCCCATAAAAACCTGGAGCCGGCCCTGCTAGTCACATCCCATGACCATCACCTTTAGGAGCTCACTGAAGAGGTATGTGTGCATGGTTTTTTATCCAATGAAAGCAGATTTTGAGTTTTTGTCTTGGTCAGTCCTTATTTTATGTGATGGTATATACGATATTGTTTTGTTCATCTTGTAACATCATTGTATATTTTTATAAATACTGCCTACTTTTCGGATTAAATATATAAATCATAATTACTTTCTTCCTTTAGCTCTATAAACCTCATCCATACGCTATCTGTAACTGGTGTCAAATTGGACTATATAAACAATTGGTGGTGGCAGCCAGTTCCTTTTGTTATTGTGGAGCTTGGCAGTGATCGAAACGAGTTTGTGTTTGTTGTGAGGCAGTGAGGGGAATTGTGTGCGTGGGACAGTATGTATCCCCCAGAATGCACATGGAAGAATATTGAGCCTGCTGGAGTGCATTGCAGTCACAGACATAGCTGTGGTTGCAGTGCAGAATAAAATTAAGTGTGGACTTGGTCAAGCTATTTGGCCAAGGCAGATTTAAGAAAACCCGGCATGGGTTTTTATTTTTGGAGTGAACTACAGGATGGCAGTGACGCTTTTCACTCCCTCCAGCTGGGTCTTACAAGTGACCCATGACCACAGATTCCATTTAAAAACCCTGCAGCAAAGGTTTGGGTGTCAGTGTTTGTTTGCAAGCTGCAGAGCCGGTGGCTCTGCAACATCGGGCTTCTGTGAAGTCAACACAGCCAAGGGAAGCAAAACTTCTGACGCCCCCTTAGCGTGACATGGTGGTGCAGTCGCCCACGGCAACTGGTTACGGAGACGAATTGTTTTGACATCCCGGCTGTGATCTGGAGAGGATACAGTTTGCCTTTATTTTGTTAGTTTTGGACAATAAAGACATTTTCGTTGAACTTTACTGGGTCACTGCCTCATTACCGCACTACAGTGTGTATATATATATACATATATATAGTAAATATATATATATATATATTACATATATATATGTATATATATATACAGTACAGACCAAAAGTTTGGACACACCTTCTCATTTAAAGATTTTTCTGTATTTTCATGACTATGAAAATTGTAAATTCACACTGAAGGCATCAAAACTATGAACTAACACATGTGGAATTATATACTTAACAAAACAGTGTGTAACAACTGAAATTATGTCTTATATTCTAGGTTCTTCAAAGTAGCCACCTTTTGCTTTGATTACTGCTTTGCACACTCTTGGCATTCTCTTGATGAGCTTCAAGAGGTAGTCACCGGGAAAGGTTTTCGCTTCACAGGTGTGCCCTGTCAGGTTTAATAAGTGGGATTTCTGGCCTTATAAATGGGGATGGGACCATCAGTTGTGTTGTGCAGAAGTCTCGTGGATACACAGCTGATAGTCCTACTGAATAGACTTAGAATTTGTATTATGGCAAGAAAAAGGCAGCTAAGGCCTCTTTCACACTTCAGTCGTGCGACGTCAGTCAAAATCCGCCAAAATTTGAAATTGGCGGATCCGCCATTTTCTTTTGGCGGATCCGCAATTTCCCCATAAACTTATATTACTGGCGGATCGTGGCGGATGGTCGTCCGCTGACTCCGCTTTTTGGCGGATCCGCCAAATATTTGGCGTCCGCTGTCTCGATTGGACGGACAATGTAACGTTTTTTGTCTGCGTTGAAATGGCGGATGGTGGCGGATTTTGGCGGATCCGCCAAATCCGCCAAAATTTTACAATGTGTGTCAATGAGTGGCGGATCCGCCAATATCCGCCATTTGGCGGATACACACGGCGGATCCGCCTTTTTGGACTGCGCATGCTCCAAGTTGGATACATTTCCAGACAGGCCAAAACCAATATAAACAAGCCAGGTGACTCATTGCCACACATGAAGACAAGCAGCCAGACAAGACCAGACCTGCTCTTGAAGATCCTGCTCTATAGAGGCTGGAATCAAGCCACAAGCCACAAGACCCAAGCCACAAGACCCTGCCTGAAAGTCTGATAGCCCAGCTGAATCCTGCAAACACTTGGTGTGAGTATAGACTGTATAATGCCTTCATATGTGATTGCTGCCATGTTTGAGTATGTGTCCTACATTTTTTTTTTTTAAAACACATTTTTTTAGTTGCAACACATTTAACTTTTCATGCTGTAGTGTGTGTGTGTGTGTGTGTGTGTGTATGTGTGTGTGTGTGTGTGTGTGTGTGTGTGTATTTTCATGCATTGTATTCATGTTTTTTTTTTGCCAGCATGTATTTTTAACTCCTTTTTTTTAAACATTACTTTTCTTGATGTAGTGTTTTTTTTGTGTGGGTGGGTATTCATGCATGTTTGATAGTGTTTTGTTCATTTAAATTTTTTTTTAAACACAATAGTCATTTTTAATACATATTACATGCTGTACAATTTTTTTGAAGTGTGTGTGCATGCATGTGTAATAAAGTGTTATTTTGACATTACTGTGATTTAATCTTTTAAATAAAGTGTGTTAAAGCTCATACTTAAAAAAAAATAAATAAAAAATCTCCAACAAAAATGTCCGTAGTATTTTTTCATATATTTTTATAATTGTTATAATGCACAGGGGTGTATTGCTTTTTAAATATTACTCAAAACATAAAATGGTTTTCAAAAAGGTCATGTGATGCAAAGGTATTGTAGTGTATACAACTGGGGTTACAAAAGTATAGAAAGTACATGGTGTGCATACATAGACAATGTGGTATATAAAAAGTCAATTGGGTGTATACGAAGGTATAGAAAGTACATGGTGTGCATACATAAACAATGTGGTATATAAAAAGTCAATTGGGTGTATACGAACGTATAGAAAGTACATGGTGTGCATACATAAACAATGTGGTATATAAAAAGTCAATTGGGTGTATACGAAGGTATAGAAAGTACATGGTGTGCATACATAAACAATGTGGTATATAAAAAGTCAATTGGGTGTATACGAAGGTATAGAAAGCACATGGTGTGCATACATAAACAATGTGGTATATAAAAAGTCAATTGGGTGTATACGAAGGTATAGAAATACATGGTGTGCATACAAACAATGTGGTATATAAAAAGTCAATTGGGTGTATACGAAGGTATAGAAAGTAAATGGTGTGCATACATAAACAATGTGTATATAAAAAGTCAATTGGGTGTATACGAAGGTATAGAAAGCACATGGTGTGCATACATAAACAATGTGGTATATAAAAAGTCAATTGGGTGTATACGAAGGTATAGAAAGTACATGGTGTGCATACATAGACAATGGGGTATATAAAAGTAAATGGAGTATACAAAGGTGTATAAATTCCATGGGGTGCATGCAACATTATCTGGGGGGTATCAGTGTAATCGTTGAGGAGACAGTGCCAGGTTGACAGTCTGCAGTTGAGTGATAAGTATATTGTCAAATGGTTATCTCTTGTATTGTTGCTGGCCTTTTTACAGATTCAGTGTGACAGTCTGCCACAGAAGACAAGGACAGGACTGTCGGCCAGTGTGAAACGGAACCAAGTTGAGTGTGATGTAAGTATATTGTCATTTGAGCGTATATAACTATTATATTGGCTAAAATGGCTTTATCCTTACAGATTTTTTGGGACAGTTTGACAGTCGGACAGAGGACATTCGGCCACTGGAGAGTCTCACAGAACCAAGTTGAGTGTGATGTAAGTATATTGTCATTTTAGCGGACATAACAAGTATATAGGCTAAAATCGGCTTTATACTTACAGATTTTTTGGGACAGTTTGACAGTCGGACAGAGGACATTCGGCCACTGGAGAGTCTCACAGAACCAAGTTGAGTGTGATGTAAGTATATTGTCATTTTAGCGGACATAACAAGTATATAGGCTAAAATCGGCTTTATCCTTACAGATTTTTTGGGACAGTTTGACAGTCGGACAGAGGACATTCGGCCACTGGAGAGTCTCACAGAACCAAGTTGAGTGTGATGTAAGTATATTGTCATTTTAGCGGACATAACAAGTATATAGGCTAAAATCGGCTTTATACTTACAGATTTTTTGGGACAGTTTGACAGTCGGACAGAGGACATTCGGCCACTGGAGAGTCTCACAGAACCAAGTTGAGTGTGATGTAAGTATATTGTCATTTTAGCGGACATAACAAGTATATAGGCTAAAATCGGCTTTATACTTACAGATTTTTTGGGACAGTTTGACAGTCGGACAGAGGACATTCGGCCACTGGAGAGTCTCACGGAACAAAGTTGAGTGTGATGTAAGTATATTGTCATTTGAGCGTATATAACTATTATATTGGCTAAAATGGCTTTATCCTTACAGATTACTACAGTCTGCCACCAACAGTTTGAGGACAGTCTGCCACAGAGGACAGTGAGCCACAGGACAGTCATCCAGACGCAAGTTGAGTGTGATGTAAGCATATTGTCAATTGAGCTGTTATCTCTTTTGTATTGTTGCTTAATAGGCTTTATGCTTACAGATTAATTGAAGGACCCAGTCAGGCCCAGTTGTTCGAGTATGTCTTCTTCTGGAAGCCCCCAGCCACAGCGTAGGCGAACAGAGTGTAATTATTATTTTTTTGTTCACTGTTGAGAAAATTATTTTCCAAACTATATGTATGTATTATGTCTTCACAGGAAGCTGAAGAAGAGGGGCTTTCAGAAGCAGACGGTCAGGGTGGAGAAATAACTGGAGCGGGTGCGCAGAGTGTAAGTTTTTTATATAGGCAGATCATCACCTAATGTAAACAACCAAAAAAAATAACAGCACACACAATACATACTGTCATTTATAATTTGGATTTTTTTTTTTAAATGTTTTCTAGTCTTCAGAATCCAGGTCTCGTAGGAGAGTTCCTCCAAGGTCCTCCCATGGTCATCGGTATGAGCGTCGCCGCGGTCAGCAAGTAAGTATTTTTTTTTTTTGGTGTTTACTTATTTAACGTGATGTAGCTTATTTTTTTTTTTTTGTTTTTATACACAGGCTTCACGGCGTGCTCCCGATACAGATGGTGAGGATGGGGGAGGGATCGACGTAGACATCCTCATCGAAGAGGTCCAACATCGGGAGGCGCTGTGGAATATGGCTGACCGCAGGCATTCTGACCAAGTTATTACCCGACGGCTATGGGAGGAAGTATGCAGCCTGGTGATGGAGAACTGGGGGGAACTCAATGATCGAGACAAGGATCTTGCACGTAAGTATTCACAGTTGAGTAATGAATTTTGAAGAATGTTATGTGTAGGATACAAAAACAATTTTTTTCCTTTTTATTTCCAGGTGACCGGGTTATCACACGGTGGCGGTCACTCAGGGATCGCTTCAAGAGGGAATTTAACAAAGAGATGCAGGCAAGGAGTGGATCATCAGGACGCAAGAGCAGATACAAATACGCCCAAGCCTTGTCGTTCCTGCGATCAACGATGGTCAGCAGAAGGTAAATATTTCACAACACATTTATGTATGACAAAAGTAAAATGTGTCTAACCATATTTTATAATTTCAGAAAGGTGAATGTATAAATATATTTAATGTTTTTTTTTTTTTTTATTTGACAGCACTGTCTGCAGCACTCTAGAGCCTGGTTCTCAGTTTGTTCCCTCTGGAGCGATCCCTCTGGAGTCCGCCGCCGGGGACCACGTCGATAGACCTGACCCCTATGCACCTTCCCTCTTGGCAGGTACCTCCGCCCCATCCACCAGCACTAGAGTTGCAGGGCAGACTTCGTCACATGAAGCTGCAGGTGATGAGTTGGAGTTCCCTTTACCTTACCCTGCTGACACTGCCACCACACCTAGACGGCAGCGTCATCGAGGTCAGGAAAGGAGCTATGCATCTGATTTTTTGCATCTGAATGCATCCTATCAAAACACTACCAAACTTTTAAAAGATCAATTTAAAGATGGGTTTGCTCTATTGAGCAAAAACATTGCTGAACTCAGCAGTAAAATTGATAGGATGCAGTCAGATGCAAACATGGAGCCGAGACACTGTTTTTTTCAGTCCGTTCTCAAGCACATGGAAAATCTTACTCCTGACCTGCAGATGCATGTGATGCAAGGCTGCCATAATTCTCTAGTGCAGGCAGTATCACGAGCCCATCAAATTACCCACCCAATTCCTACACCTTCCCCACTTCAACCTGCCACCCATCCAGCAGCAGCAGCTGCCTATCTACCTGCCACTCATTCAGCTGCAGCCTATCCAACTGCTGCACATTCAGCTGGCAGCCAGCAAGCTACAGCCAATCCTCCTAATACTCCTTCCCCATTTCAATATTCCCATTATTTTAATTCCCCCTTTCCATTTTCACCGTTAACTTCACCGTACCCCATCCCACCAACACCTTCACCATTCCTTCCTCAAACCTCTTCTGCTCCTCAACTGCCTTCCCAACCTAATGTTTTTCCCTCCACTTCTGATCCTATCCAACCTGCTAATCCATCCCCCACTATCGACGTGGTCCATCCTGTCAGCCCCTCCGCTAGTATCTCCACCCAACAGTATACCTCTTTGTAATAGTCTATAGTCGCTATAGTGCTGTGAATGATATAGTGCTGTGAATGTATATTTAAGTGTGTGATGTATATATTGTATAGTGTTGTGTATGTATATGTATATAGGTTGTATGTATAGTGTTGTGTATGTATATATTGTATATAGTGTTGTGTATGTATAGAGTGTTTGTATGTAATATGTATATAGTGTTGTGTATGTATAAGTGTTTGTATGTATTTTGTATAAGTGTTGTGTATGTATATAGTGTTGTGTATGTATATGTATAGTGTTGTAGTAATATGTATAGAGTGGTTTGTTAGAGTTGTATTGTATATATTGTATAGAGTGTTGTGTATGTATATATTGTATATAGTGTTGTGTATGTATAGAGTGTTGTGTATGTATATATTGTAGAGAGTGCTGTAAATATATGTATATATTTCTGTAAATTTCTGTATATAAGTTTTTTGACCAATTCTTTTTGAAAATGTTTGTGAAAATAAAACACATTTTTTTTGAAAAATAAAATTTATTTTGTTGCAAAACATGTCTTGTCTTTTTTAATAACTGTTTTCAACATGAAAGGTTATAACACAATCAACATTAGGGTACAGATAAACACACATCACAAAAAGTGGTAAAAACATACAATACCTAATTCAGTAAGTAAAGCAATGCAGAGTATACCGAAAAAATATTACACCATGTCATCCTGCCAGTCCACCCTTCCATCAGGAGACATAAAATAGTCCGCAAACTTCTCACGCATTTGGGCCACAGATCCTGAACTCCGGAAACTAATGTTCGTGTAGTCCTGCAATGTGGTCCCAGGCATATCTTCATCCATGTTGACATGTTCCTTTGAGATCACAAAATTGTGCAGGATGACACATGCCTTCACAACATGGTCCACAGTCTCACTTTGTAATTTAATAGCAGTCAGCAGTACCCTCCATTTGGCGGTTAAGATCCCAAAAGCGCATTCAACAACTCGTCTAGCCCTTGTTAATCTGTAATTAAATATTTTTTTTCTTTGGTTCAATCCATGGCTGCCATAAGGTTTTAATAAATGTGTTGAAAGCTGAAAAGCCTCATCTCCCACACAAACAAAGGGCAATGCAGGGCCACAGGTTCCAGGGAGTGGTCTTGGAGGCGGAAACTGGAAGGTATCCCCATATAGGCGACGTCCCATAGGAGAATTTTTAAATACTTGCGAATCATTTGAACGCACCAATATGCACCAATGTCAACAGCAATAAACTGGCATCTGGCGTCCGCAATGCCCATAAGTACTATTGAAAAATACTTTTTGTAGTTAAAAAAAAGAGATCCAGATCCAGTGGGTTTTACAATCCGGATATGTTTGCCATCCACGGCACCAATACAGTTGGGAAACTGGCATATATCCATGAACTGGTCTGCAATTTCTATCCATCTCTGCTGTGTTGGCTCAGGGAGGAATTCATTGCACAAACAATCCCACAGTGCCTGACAAGTTTCTTTAACAATACCGGAGATAGTAGATAGTAGAAATCCCAAGACGGTACTGAAAGTGCAGAGATGTAAATGATTCCCCTGTAGCCAGAAATCTGCAAAAAAGGAGAAGAAATAAATTAAAGAAATAAATTAAACCAAAAAGAAACAAAAAAAAAAAAAAAAATCCCCAAAAAAAAAAAAAAAAAACATTGTAAAGGATTTTTTAAAAAAAATAACTTACCGGATTGTGACCATCAGCCGCTCTGCTGGAGATATTGCAAACCGAAGTGCAGTGTCCTGTCTCCGAATTCTTCCTTCAATTCGTGCAACCAAAAGCTCGAAATTTTCCGCACGCATTCGCACATAATTAAAAAATTTGCTGGGGTTCATCCTCAACTCCATATACAAGGTCGAATACACCCCACGGGTCATCCGCCTGGCATTTATGGGATGGATCCACATCCGTCTCTGCCGACGACACAGTATCCGACGTCTGGCTTCCTCCTTCTTCTGAACAATCCTATGCCAAACGATTGCCCTCCACTCTAAAATCCTCGCAAATCTTCTCCATATTCTCAAAAATAATCTCCATCTCCATCACTGCCACTAGCTCAAAACCCTTTCAAATAATCTGGTGTAAATACACCCTATTTATACGTTTCAACGTAGTAACAATAGCCAATCACAGTACATATTATTTATTTTAGCCAATCATGATGGAGTACTCCCCTTCTGAATAACGGATCCGCCAAAAAGCGGATGGAAAAACGGATGAAACTGAATCAACGGATCCGTTATTTTGGCGGAACCGTTAACGGATCCGTCAAAATAGCGGATCCTTGATTCAGTTTTTCACTATTTTTGGCGGATCCGTCAATCCGCCACGATGTCGGACAGTGACTGACGTTGCACGACTGAAGTGTGAAAGAGGCCTTAGTAAAGAAAAACGAGTGGCCATCATTACTTTAAGAAATGAAGGTCAGTTAGTCCGAAAAATTGGGAAAACTTTGAAAGTGTCCCCAAGTGCAGTTGCAAAAACCATCAAGCGCTACAAAGAAACTGCTCAATGAGGACAGCCCCAGGAAAGGAAGACCAAGAGTCACCTCTGCTTCTGAGGATAAGTTTATCCGAGTCACCAGCCTCAGAAATCGCAGGTTTACAGCAGCTCAGATTGGAGACCAGGTCAATGCCACACAGAGTTCTAGCAGCAGACATATCTCTACAACAACTGTTAAGAGGAGACTTTGTGAAGCAGGCCTTCATGGTAAAATAGCTGCTAGGAAACCACTGCTAAGGACAGGCAACAAGCAGAAGAGACTTGTTTGGGCTAAAGAACACAAGGAATGGACATTAGACCAGTGGAAGTCTGTGCTTTGGTCTGATGAGTCCAAACTTGAGATCTTTGGTTCCAACCACCGTGTCTTTGTGCGACGCAGAAAAGGTGAGCGGATGGACTCTACATGTCTGGTTCCCACCGTGAAGCATGGAGGAGGAGGTGTGATGGTGTGAGGGTGCTTTGCTGATGACACTGTTGGGGATTTATTCAAAATTGAAGGCATACTGAAGCAGCATGGCTACCACAGCATCTTGCAGCGGCTATGCTATTCCATCCGGTTTGCGTATAGTTGGACCATCATTTATTTTTCAACAGGACAATAACCCAAACACACCTCCAGGCTGTGTAAGGGCTATTTGACCAAGAAGGAGAGTGATGGGGTGCTACGCCAGATGACCTGGCCTCCACAGTCACCAGACCTGAACCCAATCAAGATGGTTTGAGGTGAGCTGGACCGCAGAGTGAATGCAAAAGGGCCAACAAGTGCTAAGCATCTCTGGGAACTCCTTCAAGATTGTTGAAAGACCATTTCCGGTGACTACCTCTTGAAGCTCATCAAGAGAATGCCAAGAGTGTGCAAAGCAGTCATCAAAGCAAAAGGTTTGAAGAACCTAGAATATAAGACATATTTTCAGTTGTTTCACACTTTTTGTTAAGTATATAATTTCACATGTGTTAATTCATAGTTTTGATGCCTTCAGTGTGAATGTACAATTTTCATAGTCATGAAAATACAGAAAAATCTTTAAATGAGGTGTGTCCAAACGTTTGGTCTGTACTGTATATATATATATATATATATATATTATATATATATATATAAAAACACGTGGTCAAAATTGTTGGTGCCCCTGTTTAATGACAGAAAAACGCACAATGGTCACTGAAATAACTTGAATCTGACAAAAGTAATAATAAATCAAAAATCTATGAAGATGAACAAATGAAAGTCAGACATTGCTTTTCAACCATACTTCCACAGAATTTAAAAAAATATTTTTTTTTACTAAAGAATCCATGACCCCTTCAACTTCACCTGTCTCCTTCACAATACGTTGCACTCTCAATAATTGGCTTAAAGGTATTGATCTCACCATACTACGTGGATGCTGACTATCATGCATCAAAAGATTGTTTCTATCCGTTTTCTTGACAAATAGTGTTGTTGTTAATTCCTCGTTACTCTGTCTGACAAGGACATCTAGAAACTGTATGTCTGTCCTGGAAGAAATCAAATTGAATTTGATTGATTAATTACATTGAAAAATAAGTGAACTCATCCAATTGCTCCTGAGTGCCCGTCCATAGGAGGAAGACATCGTCTGTGTATCTCCACCACACCAGTACATGCCGGAAGTGGTGGGGCACATAGACAAGGTCCTTCTCCAAGACACTCATAACCAAATTAGCATACGCGGTAGCTATATTGGCCCTCATACCTGTACTGCGTGGTTGTGAGTAAAAAACATCCCCAAATAAAAAATAGTTCCGCCTTAAAATTATTTCCAACATTCTTAATGCAAACATTTTTCCCTCTACAGTGAGGTTGAATCTAACTTCTTCTCTACCGCTCGTATCACACAATCATGGTCTATTGATGTATAGAGGGAAACAACGTCAAATGACGCTAATATCACTTCCCCCTCCAAATGCACTGCCTCTAATCTGTTCAAAAAATCCATAGTGTCCTGAATATAGGATATATATTATATATTGTCTGACGTACTATATATCTCCTATTTCTTGTTGTCCTTAGTGGACTCAACTCTCTTATTATATCATATATCCTCACTATTTGTTTGGAGGATGGTATTTGTTTGTGTGTCCCCTTTTTAGCATTAAGTTCATTAAATGTTAAGTTTTATATCCCCAATTTTTTTTGCTGCTACATATTTAAATACATTTTGGGGCAAATCTTTATCATACTGCTTCATTGAGTGTCCTGAATATAGGATTAAGAGCCTCTAGCAATGGGATTCAGAATTTTGTCTAAGAATGTTCCCATTCCACTAAAAACTGAATCCACTATCGGACCCCCAGGTGGATTATCGAGGGATTTATGTATTTTCGGGATAACATATAATACTGGAGTTCTAGGGGTCTACATTAGCAAATAATCAAATAAATCCTAATCAATTACCTGTGAATTTAATGCTTCTTTCAGACAACTTTTAATTTCTACTATTATTTAAAATTTTGGATCTCCATCCAATTTTTGTATATACCATTTGATATACCATCCCATCACTAAGCTGTCTATTAATCTGCAATATATTTTGACCTGTCCACGACGACAGCACCCCCTTATCAGCGGGTTTAATTTTGATGTTGTCGTCATGGACAAGTTCCTGCCATGCTAAATATTCCTCCTTAGAAACATTCGGATGTTTAAAATGATCAAAAGTTTTACCCCTCGATTCATCAATATCAAAAAAATAGGAACAGGGAAATAGGAAAGTCAGCTCACCACAGCATGTTGCTCTGTGTTATTGGAAGTCCTCTGCACAGAGCCCCCCGTCTAGGGCATCAGTAATCAGCAAAAAGAAAAGAAGGTGTGCTCCAGCGATGAAACAATCCACTGATGTATAAATATAGTAGTTTATTTAATTCTTAAAAAACATAGAAAAATGATGTAAGTAACACAAAAAAAAAAGTAATATGACCAACGCGTTTCAGCAATTAAGCCTTAATCATGGCATACCATGATTAAGGCTTAATTGCTGAAATGCGTTGGTCATATTAATTCTTTTTTTGTGTTACCCACATCATTTTTCTATGATTTTAAGAATTAAATAAACTACTATATTTATACATCAGTGGATTGTTTCATCGCTGGAGCACACCTTCTTTTCTTTTTGCTCAATTCATTAATATCCCTTTTCACCGCTTTTTCTAAGGCATCAATGACTGCAGAGTTAACTGGGGGTACAAAATCACTATCCTTTTTCAGTCCCACCTGTTTAAGGTTAAATTTACTCATTCTTACTTTTCCTGATATATTTTTATCATGAAACCACGCCTTAATTCTGATCAATCAAAAAAAATCGTTCTAGATCTGTCTGTAGCTCAAACCAATCCGTGTGCGAACAGGGACTAAAAGACAACGCTCTAGTCAGAATAGAAATTTGTGAGTCAGTTAATACCTATTTTGAGATATTAATTACAAGTTCTGTTCCTGCTTCTTTAATGTTGCTTGTCTCTGTGATTGAGATCTGGTCTTCTCTTGCTTTTTCCTGCTCCCTGCGATGATGCTTGCCTCCTTGCCTGTTACGCTTGTTAGATTTTCTATTCCATTGCTCAAGTCTATAAAAAATAGAATCATCTACTATAAAATTGTCTTATCCCGTCTGTCTGTCTGTCTGTCTGTTTGTCCAGGAAATCCCGCGTCGCTGATTGGTCCGGCCGCGGCAAATCAGCAACGCAGGCTAACTCTGCCCATGTGGTCATGTGACTCACCAACTGCCCATGATGTACTGAACATGTTTTGTCAGTTACAGTGTCTGATGTACTTCTGTCATGTTTACTGAACACGGGTAATACACAGTGACATGAGGTAATACACAGGTGACATGAGGTAATATACAGTAACATGAGATAATACACAGTAATATGAGGTAATACACAGTGACATGAGGTAATACCCAGTAACATCAGCGACGCAGGGCTAACTCCGCCCATGTGGTCATGTGACTCACCAACTGCCCATGATGTACTGAACATGTTTTGTCAGTTACAGTGTCTGATGTACTTCTGTCATGTTTACTGAACACGGGTAATACACAGTGACATGAGGTAAAACACAGGTGACATGAGGTAATATACAGTAACATGAGATAATACACAGTAATATGAGGTAATACACAGTGACATGAGGTAATACCCAGTAACATCAGCGACGCAGGGCTAACTCCGCCCATGTGGTCATGTGACTCACCAACTGCCCATGATGTACTGAACATGTTTTGTCAGTTACAGTGTCTGATGTACTTCTGTCGTGTTTACTGAATACGGGTAATACACAGTGACATGAGGTAATACACAGGTGACATGAGGTAATACACAGTAATATGAGGTAATATACAGTAACATGAGATAATACACAGTAATATGAGGTAATACACAGTGACATGAGGTAATACACAGTAACATCAGCGACGCAGGGCTAACTCTGCCAATGTGGTCATGTGACTCACCAACTGCCCATGATGTACTGAACATGTTTTGTCAGTTACAGTGTCTGATGTACTTCTGTCACATTTACTGAACACGGGTAATACACAGTGACATGAGGTAATACACAGGTGACATGAGGTAATACACAGTAAAATGAGGTAATATACAGTAACATGAGATAATACATAGTAATACACAGTAATATGAGGTAATACACAGGTAACATCTACTATATAATTGTCTTATCCCGTCTGTCTGTCTGTCTGTCTGTTCAGGAAATCCCGCGTTGCTCATTGGTCTGGCAGCGGCCAATCAGTGCCACGGGATTTCACAAGAAAAAGACGGCCGTTAGCGGCTCATCTGCGGGACGGACGTCAGCGGCGAGGCAGCGGGGAGATGACCGGCGCGAGGTGCTCATCTCCCGGCCGCTAGCATCAGAAGGACCTCGACCGACGGCGCCGCTGACCTCCATGCGGAAGGGAGGACCGGGATACTTCTGCGAGCGCCCGCTCATGTCCCGGGTTCTCGCAGCGGAAGTACCCGCACAGGCAGCGGCGCTAACATCTGAGTCGCACGCTACGTGGGGTACTCGGTCGCAGGCTTGTGGGGTACTCGGCACCGAGCCCGTTCACTTCACTGGGGGATGTCACGGGTAGCACAGCTCGGTCCGTTGCCCTGGGCGCTCACTAAAAAGGGAATATTTACAGGGGATGATAGAAATGTTTGTGACGCCACCTGTGGTTCCTGGTCAGGGTGACCAGAACTGCAGGGTGGATCCTTTGAGGGTTTTGGGGAAGCAAGGTGTTAAGTCTCCCACAGGCGAGACTGATCCCTCAGGGTATATGGCGGTGTAAGGGTGCAGGAGCAATAATCCAGACACACACAAGACAGTCTCTTTCTGTACCTTTACTGATGGTGAAGTTGCAGGCACGACCCGGAAAGCTGTCAGGGTGGAGAATGCATATCCAGTAAACCACTGAGTAGGTGTAGGGCCTCCTTACTTCTTTAGGTGTGTGAGTTTCTGACTTGCATAAAACTAAGTCTAACTCCATCTTCTTTGCTACGCCCGGCTGACCTTGTGATGGAGCCTTCTTTTGGACAGAACTAGTCTCTATGTGCAGGGCCCTGCTAGACTCTTGTTCTTCCTGACCCCGGTTACGTATCAGCACTGTTGGGCCCCTGCGATTTGGAATCCAGCAGGGTCTCCGGTTTCTCCTACTAATCTTGAAGAAGCTAGCAAGCTCGGACCCGGTGTCCGGTGGTGCAGAGCTGAGGTAAGCTATCAATGCTGTCGACCTCTGTACTCTCTCTCTCTCTTTTTCCACTTGCCTGTCGTCCTACTCACACCTTTAACATAAGCACAATCAGAAGTAGATGTCAGCTTTCTTCGTCTTCACCGCTCTCCAAGCGTCGGCACGCTTACTTAATGAAACGCTCACTGAAGGTATCTCAGTAGACTCAACTTTGACCAGACTAAGTGGCAATCCGTCCCACTAATACTGGACTCCACGATGTAACTGAGTGTATGCTGAAGTCTTCAGGCTTTCAAATAAGTCTCTCTCTAGCTAGTCTTTCCCTCTCAGCTCGTCTGAGGTAACTAGCTTGTCCGTCTTTCATGCATCCTCCTGGGTAACATGTGGCTCCAGAGCGCAGCTGGGCTACACATCCCCCCCAGTTAATATCAGCACTCCCGGGCTGAAAAATAAATTATTTTTATATAATAACAATAAACAACAACTCATCCCTTGCGGGAGGTAAGACACTTGTAACGTTTCAATGTATACAAATCAGCAAATAGAAAATATCAAATACTTTCAATGTGCAATCGACAAGATACTTGTGGAGGACCATACCAAACCTCCCACGGTGGTCCTGGGTGGGCTGCAGGACTTCTCTGCTGCAAACCTCACTCAAGGCCACACCTTACGGGTTTTGCTTCTGAGGTAGAATGGCTTACGTAAAACCAAAATGGGGCACTGAGTGCCAACTATTTACAATAAAGTTCTGTGCTGCAAGAGTCCTCAGCACGCAGTCCTTCAAAATAGCATTTCACATTACTATCACATTACCCAACTGGGGTATAATACTTTAAACATTATCATATACACATTCTCAATAAAGTGCAATTCTTCTGCATAACTTTTTACATGGCAGTAAACCCTGTCCGGGTCCTACTGCAGCATCGCCATATCTTCTTGGAACATAGCAGCATCTTCCATACCGGCGGCTGGAAACATACTGTGCGTTCTGTAACGCATCACAATAAGATCGTGTACTGCTACCGGTGTCTGTGTAGCTACAGTCCTCCTTTCAACTTTCACTCTGCGACTTGCTGGAGGCCTGACGGGTGCCTCTCCTAAATGCAGATCGCACAAGCTTGGCTCAGTAGGGGACGCTCTTGCAGTCGCTGCGCTCTGCATCATTTCCAAATGTGACGCAGATGCACGGGGTGGCTCAGTTGAGGGCGCACTAGCAGTCGCTGCGCTCTGTAGCGTTGCAGGATAGGACGCAGGTGCGCGGCCGGGCGCTGGTGTGGCTAGGGCCTGGGACGCTGAGACGCAGGGTGCATTTACTGCTTCAGGGACTGGGTCGCTGACTCGGGAGACGTTCAAGGCATACCACCCTTTAAGTCCCCAATGCCGTGTATAAGAGACTACATCCCCTATCAGCAGATCTCTTCCCGGGTGCCCCTCTGGCAGGTGACACTCTACATCCCTGCGGTTAACAAAGACCTCCTGGTACAGGCCTTGTTCGTGGATGAACCCCCAGCCTCCCTGGAGTTTAAAGTCTCTAATGGCCCCCTGGCGCCGCGGTTCCCGGAGCGTACCTTTGTCTCGCCGGACGATCTCCTTGTCCGCAAGATCCTGCTCCCGGTAACTCTGGCGAAGCCGCTACGCCTCACGCTGCTCCCGCTGCTCCTCATGCTCTCGGCGTCGCCACTCGTTCTCCTTCTGGGCGGCGTACTCCACATCGTCCAGGTGCTCCATCTCCTCCCAGTCGATCTCCATCGCTAGCGGCTGGGGGTCTTCCGGTGTCCCTACCGGGGGACTGCATTCCACTGCGGCCTCTGATTCCAGGCCTGGCAGGCGTTCTGGTCCGGGTAAGGCCTCCTCAGCCTCCTTCCCTCCCGCCGCGTCCTCGGCGAAGTCAGGATCAGCTCTTTCGGGGCCGGCCTCCGGTTCCTCTTCAGCCGCTGGTTCCAGTGGTGGTGTGGGTGACGGTTGCGCATCCAGAGGGGAGAGCAGCTGGTCCCACAGCAGCTGCTGTTTCAGGGCATGCCAGCTCTGCTCCATCGCCTCCATCTCTGCGTGGTGTCGGGCTAGATCTCTCAGCGCCGCATCCACTTCTTCCACACGATACATCCGTTGGTCGTCCTCCCGACCTGGGGAAGGTTCGAGTACAGGCTGCACTTCTTCAGGGGAACGGAGTCTGCGCACCACCATTCCCCCACACAGTGACTCCTGTCCTTCCTGCCATCTCACTCCAGGCCAGACTGTGCTTCCCATCTGGAACAATCTGGTCTCTTCCGTGGAGGCGGGACTTTCGCTTTCTCTTCCTTGCACCAAAGATGAAGAGGAGGCGGATCTCCCTTGCAGTGGGGCATACTCTAATGTTGTAATAGCACTTGGATTGGGCGGCCATAACTTTCGCGCCACAGGGGGGGTACGCCCACGAATACACGCCCCTCATCTTCACCAGCGCCTCAGGGCGCGAACATGGTGGCAAAAATGGCGGAAAATGGCGCAAAAAATCACAAAAACGCAACACAATCTTTTTGCACAAAAACAGTCCACTTCAGGCACACAGGACTCACATATAGCGAGCTTCGTATCCTGTTCGTGACGCCAAAAATGAGTCGCACGTAGCCAGGGCTTGTGGGTTACTCGGCACCGAGCCCGTTCACTTCACTGGGGGATGTCACGGGTAGCACAGCTCGGTCCGTTGCCCTGGGCGCTCACTAAAAAGGGAATATTTACAGGGGATGATAGAAATGTTCGTGACGCCACCTGTGGTTCCTGGTCAGGGTGACCAGCGCTGCAGGGTGGATCCTCTGAGGGTTTTGGGGCAGCAAGGTGTTAAGTCTCCCACAGGCGAGACTGATCTCTCAGGGTATATGGCGGTGTAAGGGTGCAGGAGCAATAATCCAGACACACACAAGACAGTCTCTTTCTGTACCTTTACTGATGGTGAAGTTGCAGGCACGACCCGGAAAGCTGTCAGGGTGGAGGATGCATGTCCAGTAAACCACTGAGTAGGTGTAGGGCCTCCTTACTTCTTTAGGTGTGTGAGTTTCTGACTTGCATAAAACTAAGTCTAACTCCGTCTTCTTTGCTATGCCCGGCTGACCTTGTGATGGAGCCTTCTTTTGGACAGAACTAGTCTCTATGTGCAGGGCCCTGCTAGACTCTTGTTCTTCCTGACCCCGGTTACGTATCAGCACTGTTGGGCCCCTGCGATTTGGAATCCAGCAGGGTCTCAGGTTTCTCCTACTAGTCTTGAAGAAGCTAGCAAGCTCAGACCCGGTGTCCGGTGGTGCAGAGCTGAGGTAAGCTATCAATGCTGTCGACCTCTGTACTCTCTCTCTCTCTTTTTCCACTTGCCTGTCGTCCTACTCACACCTTTTACATAAGCACAATCAGAAGTAGATGTCAGCTTTCTTCGTCTTCACCGCTCTCCAAGCGTCGGCACGCTTACTTAATGAAACGCTCACTGAAGGTATCTCAGTAGACTCAACTTTGACCAGACTAAGTGGCAATCCGTCCCACTAATACTGGACTCCACGATGTAAGCTGAGTGTATGCTGAAGTCTTCAGGCTTTCAAATAAGTCTCTCTCTAGCTAGTCTTTCCCTCTCAGCTCGTCTGAGGTAACTAGCTTGTCCGTCTATCACCATCTGTCTGACAAGATCAGTTTAGATCTGAACACTGCTGTCTATCTCCACACCCTTATATACCTGCGTACTCTCCAAGGGCTCCCTCTGGTGGCACCAGGGAAATGTGAAGTGTGAATGAATATCAGGTGATTTGTGGTTTACCATTCATGCATCCTCCAGGGTAACATGTGGCTCCAGAGCGCAGCTGGGCTACACACATCCATGCGGCTAGGATGTCAAGAGAGGACCGGGAGCGGCGCTGCGGGTTGGGATACTTCTGCTGCGAGCGCCCACTCATGTCCCGGGTTCTCGCAGCGGAAGTAGCCGCATAGGCAGCGGCGCTCTCCGGTCCTCACAATTAGTGTTGAGCATTCCGATACCGCAAGTATCGGGTATCGGCCGATATTCGCTGTATCGGAATTCCGATACTTAGTTCCGATATTTTTCCAATATCGTATACCGGAATCGGAAGTTCCCATAATTCTTTGAGAGGCAATGTGATTTTAGTCAGCCAATGAGGAATCTTATGAAGTGTGGGCACATCCTGTAATGCTGCGGTCATCTTAACTAATGGCATGGCTGTGATTGGCTGCTGAAATGATGTCAGAATGCACTATAAAAGGCGCCGCCGCCATTTTAGCGTCACTGTGCTGCGAACTCAGTTAGGGACAGAACGCTGCTGTGCTGACTCTGAGGGACAGTTAGAGATTGCGATTTAGTGTACTGTGCTGTAGGCAGGCTAGCACCAACCGCTGTGTAAAGCTTCCTTTTGCCTTGCAGTGTTGTTTTAACAGCTCTGTGCAAGGTGTGTGTGAGAGTGCAGGTGACGCTGCAGTTTGCTCTGCATCCACCGCTGTTTGTAGGCATCTGCACGTGTCACTCACTGACTCTTTTTTTTATTTTATTTTGTGGAATTGGTGCAGCTCCATTATATTTGAAAAAAATCTAATCTATTAGTGTGACGCGCTTCCATCCGTATACAATACATTGGTTGCAAACACTATAGAAGTACAGAAAGGAGCCTTTCACAGATAGTGAACAGTTGTGTTTCAGTGTTCACTGCAGTCTGTGAGGTTTTGATTTTTTGAGTGCAGATCACGCTCCAGTTAGTTCATCAACCACTGCTGGTTGTAGTCTGCTGAGCGTGTGTCACTGCCTCATCCTTCACATTTTTCTCTAATTGGTGCTGCTCCATTATATTTGAAAAAAATCTAATCTATTAGTGTGACGCGCTTCCATCCGTATACAATACATTGGTTGCAAACACTATAGAAGTACAGAAAGGAGCCTTTCACAGATAGTGAACAGTTGTGTTTCAGTGTTCACTGCAGTCTGTGAGGTTTTGATTTTTTGAGTGCAGATCATGCTCCAGTTAGTTCTTCAACCACTGCTGGTTGTAGTCTGCTGAGCGTGTGTCACTGCCTCATCCTTCACATTTTTCTCTAATTGGTGCTGCTCCATTATATTTGAAAAAAATCTAATCTATTAGTGTGACGCGCTTCCATCCGTATACAATACATTGGTTGCAAACACTATAGAAGTACAGAAAGGAGCCTTTCACAGATAGTGAACAGTTGTGTTTCAGTGTTCACTGCAGTCTGTGAGGTTTTGATTTTTTGAGTGCAGATCACACTCCAGTTAGTTCTTCAACCACTGCTGGTTGTAGTCTGCTGAGCGTGTGTCACTGCCTCATCCTTCACATTTTTCTCTAATTGGTGCTGCTCCATTATATTTGAAAAAATCAATCTATTAGTGTGACGCGCTTCCATTCGTATACAATACATTGGTTGCAAACACTATAGAAGTACAGAAAGGAGCCTTTCACAGATAGTGAACAGTTGTGTTTCAGTGTTCACTGCAGTCTGTGAGGTTTTGATTTTTTGAGTGCAGATCACGCTCCAGTTAGTTCTTCAACCACTGCTGGTTGTAGTCTGCTGAGCGTGTGTCACTGCCTCATCCTTCACATTTTTCTCTAATTGGTGCTGCTCCATTATATTTGAAAAAAATCTAATCTATTAGTGTGACGCGCTTCCATCCGTATACAATACATTGGTTGCAAACACTATAGAAGTACACAAAGGGGCCTTTCACAGCTACTGAACAGTTGTCTGCAGTGTTCACTGTAGTCTGTGAGCTTTTCATTTTTTGAGTGCAGATTACGCTCCAGTTAGTTCTTCAACCACTGCTGGTTGTAGTCTGCTGAGCGTGTGTCACTGCCTCATCCTTCACATTTTTCTCTAATTGGTGCTGCTCCATTATATTTGAAAAAAATCTAATCTATTAGTGTGACGCGCTTCCATCCGTATACAATACATTGGTTGCAAACACTATAGAAGTACACAAAGGGGCCTTTCACAGCTACTGAACAGTTGTCTGCAGTGTTCACTGCAGTCTCTGAGGAATAACCACACTTAGGCCTTATAACTTTTCTGACTTTCTTTATCAATCTACCAAGATGAAGAAGGCAGGGAGTAAGGCACGTGGTCGTGGCCGTGGAGTTTCAGCAGGGAGAGGACGTGGGGATTCTGTGGCTGCTGCCGCACCCAGTGATACAGCATCCACCAGTTTTCCCCGTGAGCGTTCCTTTATGCGCACTTTTGTAGGAGCTCAGCGTACCCCCTGCTGAGGGAAGAACAAATTGAAGCCGTTGTTGGTTGGATGGCAGCCAATGCATCGACTTCAATTGCTTCCACCTCCTCTCAGGACCACAGCACTGTTGAACAACCATCTGTCTCTTCACCGCCTGCCAAATTGCCCAGGCAGTCAGAGAGTTCTGAACTGGAGCCAGCTGAGTCTCTGCTTCTGTTCTCAGAATCTGTTGGCTTGCAAACAGGGGCCCAGCCAAGCAGCATTCTGGAATGTGAAGAAGAGGCAGTATGCAGTGATGCGCAACAGCTGTGTCTCTCTGAATGTGAAGAGGCGGGTGAGCCAGTGCCGATGGTCAGCACACCGCAGAACGCATCTGATGATGATGAGACTCAGGTGCCAGTTTCTGTTGAGCATGGTGCTGGCCAGACCACCCAACAGCAGCAGGTGTTGGAAGAGGGTAGTGGAGATGATGAGGTCCAAGACCCAACATGGCGTGAGGAACAGAAGGTGGTGGTAGCAGCTCTGAGGAAGAGATTGCCCCAACGGTCCAAACAGTAGGGAGAGGTAGGCTGCAGACTCGGTTGCCTGTAGCCTCCAGTTTGGCACCCGTTCGTAGCAGTTCTCTTCCAACAGCCAAAACGGGCGCTCCCAGGACTTGCACTGCGTGGTCCTTTTTTGACACATTTGCAGATGATATTTGCTATGTCAAATGCAAGCTGTGTAATCAAAAAGTAAAAAGAGGTAAAAGTGTCAGTAACCTTAATACCACAAATATGTGGAAACATGTGCGGTCAAAGCACGTGGTTGAGTTACAAAGACACACTGGAGATGTAGGCCAACCTACAGCAGCACCTACATCTTCAGCTCGTGTTGGAGCCTCTTCCTCCAGCTCACACACAGCTGGTTCGGCTTCCTCACAGGATCGCCATGGAAGAACCTCTGTCACTGTTGTCCAGAGACCCAGTGTTATTCCACCCACAGCTGAAACTTCCCTGTCATCCTCACACTCCCAGGCCACAAAACAGCCATCGGTAGCACAGGCATGGGAATAAAAGACGGCCATACTCGGCAAACCATCCACGAGCACAGGCTCTGAATGCTGGCATTGCAAAACTCCTGTCCCTTGAAATGCTGTCATTCAGGCTGGTGGAGACTGACAGTTTCCGTAACTTAATGGCATTGGCAGTCCCACAATACAATGTGCCCAGCCGATTTTATTTCAGCAGGCAAGCCGTCCCTGGTCTGCAAAAGCATGTTGAGGGAAAAATTAAACATGCGCTACTAAACGCCGTCAGTAGCAAGGTCCACCTGACCACCGATGCGTGGACCAGTACCCATGGCCAGGGACGATACCTTTCCCTCACTGCCCATTGGGTCAATGTTGTGGAGCCGGGTACAGATCTTGCGAGTGGCGCTGTACGTGTTCTGCCAACTCCAAGGATTGCAGGAATCAAGTCTGTCCACATTGACTCCTCCTCCTACTCCAGTTCCTCAGAATCATCGCTGCAGGAGCCGTCACGGTCCACCTCCACATGGACCCGTGAACGCTTACCTGATGCGACCGATATGAGCACAGCCGTGGCCAAACGTCAGCAGGCCGTCCTGAAATTAATTTCCATGGGGAATCGAAGCCACACAGCGCAGGAGCTCTGGAATGCCATCAAGCAGGAGAGCGACGTGTGGTTTTTGCCAGCGAATCTCCAGCCAGGCTTGGTAGTGTGTGACAATGGCCTAAATCTGGTGGCAGCTCTGGGCCTTGGCAACCTCACTCACATACCATGTCTGGCACATGTGCTCAACTTGGTCGTGCAGAGTTTTTTGAGGGACTATCCGGATCTTGATGCACTGCTGCACAAGGTCCGCCTAGAGTGCGCTCACTTGCGACGTTCCAGCATGGCCAGATCGCGCATTGCAGCTCTGCAACGCAGATTTCGCCTTCCTGAACATGCATCATATGTGACGTACCCACCAGGTGGAATTCCACGTTACATATGTTGGAGCGGTTGTGTGAGCAGCAGCCAGCAGTAATGGAGTATCAGCTGCATCAGGCGCAATCAACTCGCAATTTGCGGCGTTCACACTTCACCACTACTGAGTGGGCCTCTATGAAGGACATCTGCCACGTTTTGCGTGCGTTTGATGAGTCAACGCGGATGGCGAGTGCAGATGATGCACTAGTCAGCCTGACTGTCCCCCTTATCTGCCTGCTTCAAAAAACACTGCAAGCACTAAGGGATGAGGTTTTGGAAGAGGTGGAGGATGAGGAGTCACAAATTCCATCACCTTCTGGACAGTCAGCGCAACGTGGTTCCTCACAAAGGGCTGGGCAGGGCTCACTTTGTGAGGAGGATGAGGAGGAGTCAATGGAGGAGGAAGACATCGCTCCAGAGGGAGGTACACAACGCTCTAGTCAGTATGTAGAGCGAGGGTGGGGTGATGCAGAGCAGGCAGAGATTACGCCTCTTGCAGGGGACAGCGTTTCTTGGCCAGTTGGGAGTCTGCAGCACATGGTTGATTTCATGCTGCAGTGCCTGAGAAACGACCGCCGCATCGCCCACATTCTCACCACGTCTGATTATTGGGTGTACACCCTCCTAGACCCTCGCTACCGGGACAACTTACAAAGCCTCATCACACCGTTGAACCGGGAGCGTAAAATGCGGGAGTACCAAGACACACTGGTGCAATCCATAATGTTCTCCATTCCAGCCGAGAGCACTGCTGCTGCTGCTACTGCTTTACAAAGCAGCTCTGTGCGTCAGGCAGTGGAGACAGCTCTGCAACAAGAGGGAGCACAAGCAGCGCCTCTTCAAAAGGCAAGACCAGTATGTTCCAAATGTGGCGAAGTTTTGTGGCAGCGCCACAAATGTCTACACCATCCGAGACGGCTCCAGTCAGCAGGAGGCAACGTTTCCGTAAGATGGTGACAGACTACATGTCTTTCCCTCTCAGTGTACTCCCAGATGGCTCTTCCCCATTCAAGTTTTGGGTCTCTAAGCTGGATACATGGCCAGAGCTTAGCCAGTATGCATTGGAGGTGCTGGCTTGCCCTGCTGCCAGTGTATTATCGGAGCGCGTCTTTAGTGCTGCAGGTGGTGTACTAACAGACCGTCGCATGTGACTATCCTCCGATAATGTAGACCGGCTTACTTTTCTGAAAATGAACAAGGCATGGATCTCGCCAGAATTTGTCTGTCCGTTTTCAGATTAAATAACTGGTTCGCAACGTTATCCATGTCTCCTGTTATGTTCATCTTTCTACCACCTGAACTCTACTCCCTGGGCTACAACACTGCCAGTTGCCTCTCAGAAGTGTCGTGTCCACAGACCAATACACAAGCTATAGTGTTAGTGGGGTTCAGTAACGCCAGCTGTTCCCCTGCTTCTTCCCTGAGGCAAGAAGTCTCCTGTTCCCTACACATGCACAGAAAAACCCATGTCGAACATGCTCCAAATAGGGAAGAGCCGTCACCCTGATTGTTATGCTTAAAACATGAAATTGTGAAGTTTTCCAGGCCTAGAATGATAAATTTTTATGACAAATATGGACAAATAATAATTTGTCATCACAGCGCATATCTGCACATGTCTATTAGAAATGGTAACAAAAACTAAAACATAGTGTTCACTTTTTGAAATTAATGCATAAAAGTACATTTCATACTTATCAATTAATGCTTTTTAAGGAACTTTATCTGTACCTGTAAGATAATGCAGTCAATGGATGTACGAATCATAAAATCCTCATCATCATCATCACGAGTTTTATTTATGACAGACATTATAAAATACACATACTGATGCCAACTGTAACTTCACACACCATATATGAAATGGCCAGCATGTAAACCTGGTAATAATGTGCAATAATAAATTATTACATCTAGAAAGTGCATCATGCATACTGACAATAGGTAGTTATACCTGCAAGTGCTGTTGAAACAACCACAACAGATATAAATTAATAATGGTATATAGGTATCACAGTGCATAGTTACTCATGGACAATGTCGATGTAATACTGTACCTCAATAAAGTCAGCGTCAACCATTATGCTTGTTAGTCTTGTAGATTGTTAAAGAGGGAATGTTCTTTTTTTGGTGGTCATAGGTGGAGTATTAGACAGTAAATGATTACTGCTGTCGTATTTTTGGCGTCCCTAGGGCGCAATAACGCTGCGTAACGTCACATTTTATAGAGTCATCTAATTGACACACGCTACCCTACCCTACGCGTGACAGTAGGAAGGTAGTGTTGACGGATAAAGCCTTGCGCAACCAGACATGCTTTTACCCTCTTCAACACTGTACAAGCAAAAAATGCATGATTGCAGCCGCAGACTTTATTGACGTACAGTATAACATCGCCATTACCCATCAGAGGCTGTCCACTGTCTGATACAGACATAGAATATACCTTTGCTATCCGTAGCCTTTGTTTCACCTACACTTGCAGGCACACACTTAAATTGTGACAAACTGACAATGCATTATGTTTTTTTAAATGGTTATTTTTTATCGTACATTATTGTGTCATCACATTGATGAGTCCATGCTGGACATGTCATACATGCTGTACAAAGTAACGATTTTATTAACTTAAATAATTGAAATGTCTGTGACTGTCACATCTAAATTGCAATGATGATGATGATGAGTGACTATTACAAAATCCATTGTCTTCACTATGTTATGGTTTAACATAGCGTTCCTTAAGCATTATTCATAAATACAAAAATGGACTTTTATTCTTAAATTTACAACACTATATTTTGTAACCAATTTTTTGGGTGGTGTGTTGTTCCATTTCTTGTTGGCATGTGCATATATGCGTTTATATTTGCAGTGTCTTTATTTTTATTCTTGAAGTTAGGAAACATGTGTATCTTCGTACCGTGTTAGCCAGTAGATAGAAAAATATTTAGACTTGAGAGTCCGCAGTGGTTGTTACCTTTTAATGGATAACTGAAAAGATGGTAACAAATTGCAAGCTTTCGAGGCTACTCACGTCTCTTCATCAGGCAAAGACTAAAACAAAAAATGAAGCATCACATATTTCTATACACAACAGGACACAGGAATAGTGAAATAGGTAAGACAAGTAAGTGACGTGTAGCAGAACTCTCATTATCACAGAGGGATGAACATAAATATTGTAACAGTTCCTAGATAAGGATAGAAAGTTTTATTGCCCTCTGATTGGGGTCTGGTTTTGTGTTTTCATGCCCCTGGAAGGGCAGAGACGCAGATTCCTTAATTGATATAGAATGACATAAATCCGTGTGATCTATTCATTCCATCAATAACAGTGTCAAAGGTCATGATGAGCTCATATTCTGAAACCTTTGTATCTTTCTCATATTTGAAGTTATATTTTAATACCAGTAATTCCATATCCATCATGCTATGACCGGGCATACAAAATTGTTTTGCCACAGGTAAATCCATTATTTTTTCTCTTATTGTGTGGCGCTGATAATTCATCCTTGTTCTCATTTTTTGGCCGGTCTCCCCTCACTTGTCCCTCCCTCACTTGTCTTACCTATTCCTGTGTCCTGTTGTGTGTAGAAATATGTGATTCTTCATTTTTTGTTTTAGTCTTAGCCTGATGAAGAGACCTGAGTAGTCTCGAAAGCTTGGAATTTGTTACCATATTTTCAGTTAGCCATTAAACGGTATCAACCACACAGGACTCTCAAGTATAAATATTTTTCTATTCTTGGAATTGAAATTCATCATTTTATTGTCCTAGTAAAACTTCATTTATTCTTGTTTGAAGTACATACATTTGCAATGGCCACGTAACAAGGCAATAACTCAATATTTTATGCCTACACCCTCCTTGACCCTGGGCTTCAACACCGCCAGTTGCTGCTCAGAAGTGTTAGATGCACAGATGAAAACAATCGCTGATGTGTTTGTGGGGTTCAGTAACGCCTGCTGTTCCCCTGCTGTGTGTCTGGCAAAAATTACTGCTGCTAACTACAACTTCAACTTCAAACATCTCATACTAGGCCTCTGCCTACACCCTCCTTGACCTGGGCTTCAACACCGCCAGTTGCTGCTCAGAAGTGTTAGATGCACAGATGAAAACAATCGCTGATGTGTTTGTGGGGTTCAGTAACGCCTGCTGTTCCCCTGCTGTGTGTCTGGCAAAAATTACTGCTGCTAACTACAACTTCAACTTCAAACATCTCATACTAGGCCTCTGCCTACACCCTCCTTGACCCTGGGCTTCAACACCGCCAGTTGCTGCTCAGAAGTGTTAGATGCACAGATGAAAACAATCGCTGATGTGTTTGTGGGGTTCAGTAACGCCTGCTGTTCCCCTGCTGTGTGTCTGGCAAAAATTACTGCTGCTAACTACAACTTCAACTTCAAACATCTCATACTAGGCCTCTGCCTACACCCTCCTTGACCCTGGGCTTCCAACACCGCCAGTTGCTGCTCAGAAGTGTTAGATGCACAGATGAAAACAATCGCTGATGTGTTTGTGGGGTTCAGTAACGCCTGCTGTTCCCCTGCTGTGTGTCCGGCAAAAATTACTGCTAGCTACCTAATCATGGTGAAAAAAACATGACATGTCAAAGTGTCTAGTGCTACACATAGATATGAGGCTACACCCTGATTTCTAAGCTGTAAACATTTGAAACGTCAACTTTAAAACCATAAAATGATTAGTCTTTGTCACAAATCTGTTACAAAATAATTGTGACATATTATTACAATATGCACATGTCGAAAACAAATGCAAACACAAAAGCCTACTTATGCTATAGGATACTGATGGTCAACCTTGTCACTCGCATAGCTTAGACAAATCCAACTCACATCATGACTCAAATTCTGCAATGTTGGAAGTGCATAATGTGGGTTGAACTTTGACAACTGCTGCAGTGCGAAGGTTATACTTCAGTGTTCTTGCCTTTTAAATAAAAGCATACAAGTAAATATAATAATCCAATGTTGATTAAGGGACGTGATGTACACCTGTAATATTGTGCAAACAATGCATGTAGGAATAGTCCTCTTCAACATTACTTATATTTGTGTCATTTTAAAAAATACATATTTAATTAGAAAGTTAACAGCCCATATCATAAAGGTCCTTCATGTAAACATGATAATCGCTAACAAAAATCATGCATTACCTTGGTAAAGTCAATAGTGCATAGTCACAATAGCAAAATATATACCTGTAAGTGGTGCTGAAAGAACGACAACTGATAGAATAGGTGAATGATATCTATTTATCAGACTGAATAGCGACACCTGTACAATGTCGATATAATACTGTACCTTAACAAAACAGCTGTGTCACACCTCACACTCGTTTTTCTTGTAGCTTGTTATGTAATAGGGCACATGCGTGTATGTTTCATCATAGGTGCATGTTTACTGAGTAAAGCAGTCATGACAACGCCTTTGTGTTGTTGGTACGCTTGCGATGATGAACGATGCGCACCGTGAATGTTAGTCTGCGTCATAAGACGTACAGACGCTCCAATACCCAACGCGTCACAGCAGGAAGCCAGTCTGTGCGTCCAAACAAAGGCGCAACCATACATGCACGTAACCTTTTATAAAGCTATATAAAAAAAAGGATGTAGTAGTAACGCACACTTTATTGAGGTACAGTATTACATCGCCATTCACCATCTGTGGCTATGCAGTCTCATCTATATATACCTTATCCGTTGTCATGCTTGCAAGTCCACAGTCAGGCATAAATATCTGTTTTCACTCTGCACTATGCACTTTTTAAATTTTTTGTTTGTTAATATAAATGATTGGCACATATTATCAGTATTACATGATGGAAATTTTAGATATTTTTAAAAAATTTTTAGTGATATTATTCACCAAATATAAAGTTTTATGAATGTCAAAGATAACTTGTAATGCTGATTATGTTTTTAAGTCAGCCATTCATTGTCTACACAATAAAAATGGTGTACATACTGTTACTTAGCCATCATTAATGGATTCTGATATGTACTTGTATGCTTTTATTTTAAACCGTATAGCAGATTATTTAACCTATTTTAATTGTGGTTTGCATTGCTTTTCAACATGTTAATGTATGCGTTTATGTTTGTAAATTATTAATTTACATATATTTTTTTAAGTAAAATCATCATCTTATGGTACTAAAGGTTATATTTCTCTTGTTTGGAGTATAGACATTTTTAATTGACACGTAACAAGGAAAATACTTGATATAGTATTTAAACATCCTCCTTGACCCTGGGCTCCAACACCGCCAGTTGTTGCTCGGAAGTGCTGTTAGCACAGTGAACACTTGCTCCTGTGTTACTGGGGTTCAGTAATGTCAGCTGTTCCCCTGCTGTGTGAACGGCAAAAAGTCCTGCTGCCTCCACCATGTTCTCTTCTCATCCCTGGGCTCCAACACCGCCAGTTGTTGCTCGGAAGTGCTGTTAGCACAGTCAACACTTGCTCCTGTGTTACTGGGGTTCAGTAATGTCAGCTGTTCCCCTGCTGTGTGAACGGCAAAAAGTCCTGCTGCCTCCACCATGTTCTCTTCTCATCCCTGGGCTCCAACACCGCCAGTTGTTGCTCGGAAGTGCTGTTAGCACAGTCAACACTTGCTCCTGTGTTACTGGGGTTCAGTAATGTCAGCTGTTCCCCTGCTGTGTGAACGGCAAAAAGTCCTGCTGCCTCTACCATGTTCTCTTCTCATCCCTGGGCTCCAACACCGCCAGTTGTTTGCTCGGAAGTGCTGTTAGCACAGTCAACACTTGCTCCTGTGTTACTGGGGTTCAGTAATGTCAGCTGTTCCCCTGCTGTGTGAACGGCAAAAAGTCCTGCTGCCTCCACCATGTTCTATTCTCATCCCTGGGCTACAACACCGCCAGTTGTTGCTCGGAAGTGTCATTGGCACGGGTACTCACTCCTGCCCAGACTGGTTACAGCACGCCATCTGTTTCCTGTCAGTGTAAACGTCACTTAGCCTCCAATAAGTTGTCCTGTCGTGTTGCGGTCGGGTTAGCCGACTCTATGGTGCTTGGAGTTTAGGTGCTTCCTATGTGTGCTGCGGGATATGCAAATAAAGGCTGTTTCCGTTGTGACAATAGGACAATCACCCACTGTAGTACTGTGGGATTCGGTAACTGCGGCCGGCTCGCGGCCTGTCAACTTAAATTTCCATGGGTACCTTCTGCTACCCGTCCGGGTTCCAGTACCGTCAGCTGGTTCTCCGCAGTGCCTTTGGCCTAGGTGCCTCCATCTCGGTATCCGAGTTCCAGCAACGTCTGCTGGTCCTTGGTAGTGCTTTGGAGCACAGGTACCTCCTGCTTAGTAACCGTGTCCCAGTAACGTCAGCTGGTCCTCGGTTGTGCCATTGGCTCTTTTCCTTCTGCTGCCCCTCCGGGTTCCAGCACAGTCAGCTGGTCCTCGTTACTTGCATTGGCTCTTGTACCTTCTGCTACCCGTCCGGGTTCCAGTACCGTCAGCTGGTTCTCCGAAGTGCCTTTGGCCTAGGTGCCTCCATCTCGGTATCCGAGTTCCAGCAACGTCTGCTGGTCCTTGGTAGTGCTTTGGAGCACAGGTACCTCCTGCTTAGTAACCGTGTCCCAGTAACGTCAGCTGGTCCTCGGTTGTGCCATTGGCTCTTTTCCTTCTGCTGCCCCTCCGGGTTCCAGCACAGTCAGCTGGTCCTCGTTACTTGCATTGGCTCTTATACCTTCTGCTACCCGGCCGGGTTCCAGTACCGTCAGCTGGTTCTCCGAAGTGCCTTTGGCCTAGGTGCCTCCATCTCGGTATCCGAGTTCCAGCAACGTCTGCTGGTCCTTGGTAGTGCTTTGGAGCACAGGTACCTCCTGCTTAGTAACCGTGTCCCAGTAACGTCAGCTGGTCCTCGGTTGTGCCATTGGCTCTTTTCCTTATGCTGCTCCTCCGGGTTCCAGCACAGTCAGCTGGTCCTCGTTACTTGCATTGACTCTTGTACCTTCTGCTACATTTACAAATTGAAGATTTTTTCAATGCTTTTTTGGGTAATCACTCTGGATCTCCAACAATTAAGACGACGACCCTGATGACCACCCCGAAGAAGATGACGACCACAAGAACGACGAGCATCAAGCCAACCAGCCTAAACACCATCACAAAGAAGAAATAAAAGATTACCAAACAGGACTAAGAAGGTTAAGACAAACTACAAGATACAGAACAAGAGACTTAAGAACAGTAAGCAGAAGATCAAAAAGCAGAAGAACATGAAGTATAAGACCAAAATGAAGAGCAAAATATATGCTCTAAATTATAAGCAGAAGAAGACTAAGCAGTGTATGGGGGTGAGTCTGTTCCTCCTCGTGGTGCCCCTGGAAAATGCCTGCTGCTGCAGGCTAAACTGAACACGGACAAATACTGTTGTAATTTAAATCTTTTGTGACAGCAAGAACGGAAGGATGAAAAATTCATACTTTGACAGATTACAAGTACAGGATTCTCTGTCACAAATAAGAATATGATGAAGAAGATGAAGTACAATATGAATAATAATAATAGTTTAATAAGAAGAATATAGTAATGTTACAAAAAGATGAATACAGAATTTAAGAAACAAAGAAGTGAAGTGAAGAATATTGAAAGATGAGGCTGAGATTATGAAGGAGAAAGGTGTCAAAAGTTAAAAGGTGAGAGCATGGAATTGTGAAATTACATTTGCAAATGAACGTAACACATGTCATCTTGTCAATCGACATCTAAAAAAAAAATTATGCTATCATTGAATGGTAAACACTAGCTTATGTTCCAACTCCAATCATCTACATTACTTTGTTGTTCTCATGTACAATTAACAAGGCAAGATGGGTTTTTATAATTCCGATATTTGTTCCAAGATAATGTTCGGTACGTATGACGCGTATTTTGGTCGCATACATTCGATTCGATACTTGGTATCGAAATATCGCTCAACTCTATCCAATACAATTCGATGATGGCGCGATCTTTCAACGCACAAATCAACGATCTTGCTACTAAACATTAAACACCTTTTGTTTGGTTCGCGACCTGCCCGCGACAATCACGATTTTTGGCACCACATTAAATGCGGCGAGACCAATCCTGATATTGCCCGCAAACGTTAACAGTGCTGTGTTGATTGGTCGTACGTGCCCGCGACCAATCACCGATTTGGACCATATTTAAATAGCGTCCCACAAATCAGCACATTCTTTGTCTCCGGCGTGAAAGGAACAATCTACAGACAAACCCGCGTCCCCTAGCCGTCATTCACCGTGTGGTACACGAAACATAAATACCCCTGGCTGCGCAGCAAATAGTCGTCATGCGCACGTAACAACACGTGCTGGGAATTATCGTGAGCTGTGATCCTCGATGTTGCACAAGACTATTTAAACTACTCATAACAAATTCATTCGTGCCGAGATACATTAGTAAACGGTATTTAAAAAATGTCACACCCATTTAAACCTCTTACTCTTATGCCGCGAATAAGACCCGCCATATATTCTAAATCCAGATGCTTAGAACGACAATAGTTAAATAATAAAAATTACAGTCCAATACATTTTCCATTTTCAACCACTCTCTATCATATTGGTTTAGTGTTGTCTTTCTGCCACGCATATACATGCCCTGTTTCATAGTCCTCCACGTCTCTACTGCATTTCCTTCTTTTTGTTTCCTCCAGATCACTACGTAACTTTGTTATCTTGATCAATTTTCTCCTTAAATATAATACAATCTTCAGCTTTTAATACTGCTTGTATCCTCTGTTCAGATTCTCAATGTCCTATTGTAATTGTTTAATTTCAATTTGTAAAAACTCAATATTCAGTAAGATTACATCCATTGCATTCAATATCATAGTGAAGCATGCACAAAATGAAGAATTTCCTGTAAATAAATTTGGACTTATATTTGATCTCAGTCCCGTTGGAATTTTACTTTCTTTGTAATACGGTACTATCCCAATGTGGCAAGATGCTATTGTAAACTTATTAAACGTTTCACATCACTCTCATCCTTGCGTTTCATTTCCAGTGTAAATGGTGTTTTAAAAAATGTAGTTTCTCCTTCAATACCTCCAAGTATACGTTCTTCATCCCAGCAGTGTAATTAAAGACCCCTGGTTCCATGATATTTACATCCATGGTACAAAAAAATGGCTTCAGATCAAGATTGTCAAATAGACTTGAAAAAAATAAACAAAATCTTAATTGTGCAAAAATTAAGCAATATATAGCAATGAAGTCAGCACTCCATAGTCTTCAAAGTGAAAAAGTAGTAGAGTGTATTCAGACCCACGTGTCAGGGCAACGTTTCAGCTCACTGAGCCTTTCTCAAGCAGTTGGTTTTGCAAACAAGTGTGCTTATATAGACATAATAAACAATCATTGAATATTCATAGTTATGTGATAAAATGCATCAATAAAACATTACATAAAATATACATAAATCCCATATCTTCAATGTGACACCACTACAAATACATTCTCAATAAAATGCTTCCGTGCGTTCCCTTTGGTCCACTACGCATGTCTCAGCGCATCACAACGTTGTCATAGGTTGCCGGACAATCCTGTAGTATATGTGGCACCTCTAATACGCGCCTGTGCATTTCCATGTTACTGACGTCTAGGCGCCATCTTAGATGTGGCATAATGAAGTAATTTCAGCATATGCTGCAAGAAAATCCATCTAAACCTCCGGGAGCGGCGCTTTCCATCCATAGCTCATCTCTGGCGCTGGCCAAGCTGCCTTAACCCTATTTTTAATGGAAAGTTTAAAGATCCAATATCGGATTTTTTCTCACTTCCCTGAATAGGAACAACCATTTTTAAAGAAGAGATTAGATATTTCTAGCTGTATTTCAAAATGCTATTTTTAGGAAGTGATTATAACAGGAATAAAGACGCTTCAAGGGTTTTTAAAGGTATTTCAGCCTACCCTGATATACCGGACAGCACCCTGTCAGGGATACTTCTAATCACCACATAGCACCTTAAGGAGATACATGATCCTCCAAGACCATGATATCTCAACTCCGGTGTCTATATAGGTAGATATACCTCCTCCCTAGCATCCTTCCATTCCATAGCAACAGCAGAATAATAATAACAAAAAAAGAAAAAAGAAAGAAGTACATATAATCATTAATCATCATATACAGTATTATCCTTGTTGGCCGGCAGACCTACACATTGTAATGACATATATAAAAAAGTAAATAAACACTGAAAAAAATACAAAAAAATAATAATATCTTCCGTCCTCCATACAGATATGATTTTCCCAGGTAAGTATATGGTGTCAGGTGACTTGTGTCAAGGAGATATATCTATAAAAAATAAAAATATATTATAATTAGGATATATTTACCAATATTTCTAAAAGAAACATATTCCTAATAATCTAGGGCCCAAACATCACTATTTTAGAAAAGACATCTACTTAAAGATTATATTTAAGTCATAGAATGAATCTTAAAATCCACATTTAATCCCTTTGGTTTGAGAATATCCAATTCATATATCCACTTAAGTTCACATTTCTTTAAGATGTGCAATCTATCACCCCCTCTCCTTTGAACCGGAATTGCATCTATTATTCTAAATCTAAAATCTTTTTCTGTGTGTTTCTGTTCAACAAAATGTTTGGTGACTGGAAGATCTAATCTCTTCTTTCTAATGGTATGCCGGTGATTATTGATCCGTGTTTTAAAATCACATGTTTCACCAACATACCATAAATTGCACGGACATTGAAGGAACAATATAACATAATCATTATTGAGAGTGCGCCTCTTAAAGAAATGTGAACTTAAGTGGATATATGAATTGGATACAATGGTCTTGGAGGATCATGTATCTCCTTAAGGCGCTATGTGGTGATTGGAAGTATCCCTGATAGGGTGCTGTCCGGTATATAATAATAATAATCTTTATTTATATAGCGCCATCTTATTCCGCAGCGCTTTACAGTTTAACAGTTTCAAAACACATGTCATAAGTAACAACATTAACAATACAATAATTAAAGCAAAATAAGACGACCCTGCTCGTGAGAGCTTACAATCTACAATGAGGTGGGGGAGATACAAAGTACAGGTGTGTATATACAATGGTGCATTTACAGTGATGGTCCAGCCATCTTGAGGGAGTGAGGGATGGATGGAGATAGTGAATGGGCTACACACACACACACTTACACATAAGTGTGTAATCAATGACTTTGATTAGTGAATGTGATAGGCCGCTCTGAACAGATGTGTTTTGAGGGAGCGCCTGAAACCATGCAAATTGTGGATAGTCCTAATTTCTTGGGGTAGAGCATTCCAGAGGATTGGCGCAGCACGGGAGAAGTCTTGGAGTCGGGAGTGGGAGGTACGGATTAGTGCAGAGGTTAGTCGAACGTCGTTTGCAGAGCGCAGCAGTCGGTTAGGCCGATAGATAGAAATGAGGGAGGAGATGTAGGGGGGTGCTGCACTGTGGAGAGCTTTGTGGATGAGAACCAGTACTTTGAATTGGATCCTATAATGAATGGGCAGCCAGAGTAAGGACTGGCGAAGAGCAGACGCGTCCGAGTTCCGATTAGCCAGATGGATGACCCTGGCTGCTGCATTAAGGATGGACTGGAGAGGGGATAGTCGAGTAATGGGGAGGCCAAGTAATAGAGCGTTGCAGTAGTCCAGGCGGGAGTGGATCAATGCTACAGTGAGGGTTTTTGTTGTTTCCATGATGAGAAAAGGGCGGATTCTAGAGATGTTCTTTAGGTGTAGGCGTCAAGAGCGGGCAAGAGATTGTATATGGGAGGTGAAGGAGAGATTGGTGTCAAACATAACACCCAGACAGCGAGCCTGCTGCCGGGGTGTTATTATGGTGCCGCCCACGGAGAGGGAAATGTCAGATTTAGGGAGGTTAGTAGACAGCGGGAGCAGAAGAAGTTCAGTTTTGGAGAGGTTAAGTTTCAGATAGAGAGCAGACATGATGTTGGAGACTGCGGACAGACAGTCGGTGGTGTTCTGTAGTACAGCGGGGGTAAGGTCGGGGGATGATGTGTATAATTGTGTGTCATCAGCATAAAGATGGTACTGAAAGCCAAATCTGCTGATGGTCTGTCCAATTGGGGCCGTGTAGAGAGAGAAGAGAAGGGGGCCAAGGACTGAGCCCTGGGGTACACCGACAGTGAGAGGAAGAGGAGATGACGTGGAGCCAGAGAACGAAACACTGAAGAGGAGAACCAGGAGAGAACAGTGTCCTTAATACCTAGTGACTGGAGCCTAGACAGTAGGAGACGGTGGTCAACCGTGTCGAAAGCTGCAGAAAGGTCGAGAAGAATGAGCAGAGTGGTCGCCGTTACGTTTTGCTGTCAGAAGGTCATTGGTCACTTTGATGAGTGCAGTTTCAGTCGAATGTAGGGGTCGGAAGCCGGACTGTGAAGGGTCTAGGAGGGAGTGAGTGGAGAGGTAATGGGTGAGGCGGGAGTAGACTAGGCGCTCCAAAAGTTTAGAGATGAAGGGGAGATTGGAGACCGGTCTGTAGTTGTTTGTGCAGGAAGGGTCGAGAGCGGGTTTCTTTAGTAATGGAGTAATGATGGAGTGTTTGAAGGAGGATGGGAAAATGCCAGAGGAGAGTGAGAGATTAAAGATTGTAGTTAGGTGAGTTGTGACAACTGGAGAGAGAGACTGGAGGAGATGTGAGGGAATGTGGTCGGTCGTGCATGTAGTCGGACGAGAGGAAGAGAGGAGTCTGGAGACTTCGTCTTCTGTGATGGGATCAAATGTGGAAATTGAGCCAGGGGAAATGCAGGGAGGGATGGGAGTCACAGCACTTGGTGGTTGAGATCAGATTTCCTGACGGATAGTATCTATTTTTTCTATAAAGTGGGAGGCCAGGTCGTCAGCACAAATGTCTGTGATAGGGGCTTGTGCTTTTGGCCTGAGGAGGGAGTGAAAAGTGTCAAAAAGTTTCTTGGGGTTGTTGGCTAGTGAGGAGATCAGGGTGGTGAAGTAGGTCTGTTTGGCGAGGTGAAGGGCAGCATTATAAGTTCTTAACATGAATTTAAAGTGGATGAAGTCTTCTGGTGTGCGGGTTTTTTTCCAAAGGCGTTCAGCACTCCTAGAGCATCGCTGGAGAAGGTGAGTTTGCGATGTGAGCCAGGGCTGTTTTACTGTGTGTTTGGAAGTTCTGAGGGTGAGCGGTGCTACTTGGTCAAGGGTGCTTCTAAGAGTGTTATTGTAGTGCTGAACAGCCAGATTAGGACAAGAAAAAGAGGAGATTGGGGACAGCGATGAGTGTAGGGAGTCTGAAAGTGTCTGAGGGTTAATGGCTTGTAGATTTCTGAATGTGTGGTAGGTAGGAGTGTGAGTCGCACAGCCAGAGCTTTGGGGTACTCGGCACCGAGCCCGTTGATGTCTATGGGGAACGTCACGGGTAGCACAGCTCGGTCCGTGCCCTGGGCGCTCACTGTAATGTGGGATATTTACAGGTGACTTGAATGATGATATGGGATTCGTGACGCCACTTGTGGTATCTGGTCAGGATGACCAGCGCTGCTATGCAGATCCACTGGAGGATTAATATTGTGCAGCTAGGTGTTAAGCCTTCCACAAGTAAGGCTGAGTCCTCCTCCAGGGCAGATAGATGTGCAGGGGTGCAGGACAGGCTGGGACCCGGCAGACAGGAGTAATAAGGGAGACACACACATAAGTCACTTTAGTACCTTTACTGAAGATGTTGCTGGCACTTCCCGGAGCGCTGTAGGGTGAAGGGTGCACATCCAGATTCCTCCACTTGGTAGGTGTGTGGCCTCCTGTACTCTGCCTTTTTGTGATAAAGTCCTGACCTACTTGTAGCTAGGTCTAACTTGGTCTCCGTCTGCACCTGGCTGACCTTGTGATTGGACCTCTTCTTGAAGTACACAGTCTCTATTTGCAGTGCACTGCTAGACTCCGTCCTCCTGATCCTGCTACGTATCAGCTCTGTGGTACTACTGGGACTTATATGTCATGTGTGCATCGCCACGAAGATCGTCGCGGTTGAACATTCTGACTTCTCACAGCTGAGTTGCTGTTTCTTTGTGTTTGGCAGTTAGGGAGTTAATTCTGTCTGTGCTCAGTTCTGGGACTGGGTGCAGTTTCTCCCGGCTGCAATTAATTATTTGTTGATTGGTTTCCTTTAAATCTCTGGTTGTCTGTGTTGGGAGTTGCCAGTGAAATTCTTCATGCAGACCACAGATAGGATTGTATCTGTATAGACTTAAGTTAAAGAGCTCCTTAGTTGTTTTAAGCTCACCTTGCTTAGAGTTTAATATCCCAGATCATTTATGTTCCTTCTGTGTTTGAGTGTGTATGCAAGTCTGTGTTTTCTCCAGTCTGTCTTATATGTCTAATCTGTGTATTTAGCAGAGATCAGCCCATATCCCTTTGGTGGTAATCAGAATCCTTCTTAGGACTGATTACAGGGTTCAGGGACTGATAGGAGACAGGGTTAGGCTGGAGACTTGGACCTCTGAACCATTATCAGTACCTCCAAGGTGAGGGATTAGTTAGGACCCCAGTTTAGGGTCAGGTTAGACCCCCGGTCCTCCTCTTTCCTGTGACAGTGTATCAAGTCCTCAAGATTAACCCTGAGTTCAACGGATATCGTGTCAGGTAAATCTATTCTATATTTACATGCTGATGTTGCTAATCTATATGTTGTATAGAGTGTTGTTCTTTTAAGAATAGTTTACTGACATCGTACACATATCATAAGACCGCGTGACATTTTCACTGGCCCATAAAATTATTCCCAGTTGCCATGGATCCAGTAGCCCAGCTGGCTCTGCAGTTGCAGGGATTATCCATGGAGCTGACGGACATTAAGTCCAAAGTTTTGTCTCCCTCGGAGCAAACCAGATTTGAACCTAAAGTAGCTCTCCCGGACAGGTTCACTGGTGGGCGAGACAAATTTTTTACCTTCAGGGAAGCATGTAAATTGTATTTTCGGCTTCGGCCTCGATCATCAGGGAGTGAAGAGCAGAGAGTGGGAATTGTTATCTCGCTCCTACAAGGGGACCCTCAATCCTGGGCCTTCTCCCTTCCTCCGGGATCCCCGGCTCTACAGTCAGTAGATCGATTTTTTACTGCCCTGGGTTTGGTATATGATGACCCAGATCGGGTCTCTCTTGCTGAGACAAAATTACGTAAGATACAGCAGGGAGATCGTCCGGCGGAGGAATTTTCTTCTGAGTTCCGTAGATGGGCCACAGATACTCAGTGGAATGACCCAGCTCTTAGGAGCCAGTTTTGTCATGGGCTTTCTGACAAATTAAAGGACGTTTTGGCTCAGTATGATTCTCCTCCATCACTGGAGGTTGCTATGGCCCTAGCTATCCGTACTGATAGACGGCTCCGGGAGAGGTGCGAGGTAACTCCGCCCCCTGTTGTTACTCCACCTACTACTAAAGTCCCTTATGTTGAGGTTCCCCTTGTCTGTTCGGAGGAGCCTATGCAGTTGGGAGGGACATCATTTCGTAGGAGGGGATTGGCGGTACGCCGCAGGACTAGAAGGTGTTTCTTCTGCGGGAAAGAGGGACATTTTGTTGGGGGATGTCCATCCCGTGCCTTGTTGAGCAAAAAGTCGCCGGAAAACTGTTAATCCCAGGTTGTGTGGTGGACGACAACCTGGGAGTATGTATTTCGTCCGCTAGTTCTTCTCAGTTCCTTGTACCAGTGGAGGTGGTGGTTGGTACGAGAGTGGAGAGATTTTCTGTTCTTCTTGATAGTGGGTCCGGGGCTAATCTGGTTGACGCTCAGTTTGCTCAGGCTCAAGGTATGCATCTGAGTGTATTGGTCAAACCGATCCCTATATTCTCCATTGACACCAGGCCTCTCGGCCAAGGTAGCTTTGTTCATGAGGTTCATAACATTGACCTTCGGGTAGGGGCAATACATAGGGAACTATTATCTTGTTATGTGTTGGAGGGTCTACCTACTCCTATTGTGTTGGGACTTCCTTGGTTGGTTAAACATAACCCTGTGATTAATTGGCAGTCCAGAGATATAAGCCAATGGGGGGAGTTTTGCAAAAGTAACTGCATGAACACAGTCATCAGTGCGGTCGTGCCTAGTACTTTGCCTCCTTTTTTGGAGGACTTTGGGGATGTGTTCTCTGAGGAGGGGTGTCAGGAGTTGCCTCCTCATCGCGTGTATGACTGCTCTATTAATTTACTTCCTGATGCTAAGTTACCTAAAGCTAGGTTATATAACCTTTCTGGTCCTGAGAGGCAGGCTATGAAAGATTATATTTCGGAAAGTCTGGCCAAAGGGCATATTAGACCTTCATCTTCCCCAGTGGCCGCGGGTTCTTCTTTGTGAAGAAAAAAGATGGAGGCCTACGCCCTTGCTTGGATTTCCGCGAACTTAATCGGATTACTGTTCGAGATCCGTATCCACTCCCTCTGATTCCTGATCTCTTCAATCAAATTGTTGGCGCCAAATGGTTCTCTAAATTGGATCTCAGGGGGGCGTATAATCTGATTAGGATAAAAGAGGGGGATGAGTGGAAAATGGCGTTTAACACGCCGGAGGGACATTATGAGAACCTTGTCATGCCTTTTGGTCTGACTACTGCACCAGCAGTATTCCAACATTTTGTTAATGACATTTTTCGTCATCTGGTGGGGCTGTTTGTGGTCGTATATTTGGATGACATTTTAATTTACTCACCAGATCTTGTGTCTCACCAGGAGCATGTGAGACAGGTGTTGCAGATCTTGCGAGACAATAAACTATACGCCAAACTGGAAAAGTGTGTATTCGCCGTACAGGAACTTCAGTTTTTGGGTTTCTTGGTGTCAGCCTCCGGTTTCCGTATGGACCCTGAAAAGGTGAGAGCAGTGCTTGAATGGGATCAGCCAGAGGATCTTAAGGCTCTGCAGCGTTTTCTGGGGTTTGCTAACTACTACCGGAAATTTATTTGTAATTTCTCATCTGTTGTCAAACCTCTCACTGACATGACAAGAAAGGGGACGGATTTTTCTAAATGGTCGGACAAAGCTTGCCAAGCTTTTTCCTCTTTGAAAAAATGTTTTGCTTCGGCACCCGTTCTCATCCAACCAGATGCATCACAGCCGTTCGTTGTGGAGGTGGACGCGTCTGACGTAGGGGTGGGTGCAATATTGTCCCAGGGTCCGTCCCCTGGTAAATGGCATCCGTGCGCTTTCTTTTCTAAAAAATTGTCGTCCGCCGAAAGGAATTATGATATCGGCAATAGGGAACTTTTGGCCATTAAGTTGGCTTTTGAAGAATGGCGTCACTTTTTGGAGGGGGCAGTCCACCCGGTCACCGTCATTACTGATCACAAGAACCTGCTGTATTTGGAATCTGCTAAGCGTCTGAATTCCAGACAAGCTCGATGGTCGTTGTTTTTTACCAGGTTTAATTTTGTTGTCACTTATCGCCCTGGATCTAAGAATGTTAAGGCGGATGCCTTGTCTCGCAGTTTCCCAGGGGCCGGGAAAATGGATGACCCGATTCCTATCCTTCAGGAGGGGGTGGTAGTGTCGGCTGTATGTTCTGAGCTTGAGGAGGAGGTGTTAGAGGCTCAGGGGGACGCCCCTGCAGGACCTCCAGGGAGACTGTTTGTCCCAAATCAGTTGAGACAAAAGGTTATTGAGGCACATCATAATTCTGCTTTAGCAGGACATCCAGGGAGTAAGGCTACTTTAGATCTCCTTTCTCGCCGGTTTTGGTGGCCTAACGTTAATAAAGATGTTTTAACTTTTGTCGCGTCCTGTGGGGTTTGTGCTCGCTCTAAGACCCCTCATACCCGTCCGTCTGGGACCCTCTTACCCTTGAAACTTCCGGAGCGTCCATGGACTCATTTGTCTATGGACTTCATCACGGACCTTCCTCAGTCGTCAGGGAAGACTGTCATACTGGTGGTTGTTGACAGGTTCAGTAAGATGGCACATTTCATTGCTCTTCCTGCCCTCCCTAATGCTAAAACTCTGGCGCAGGTGTTCATTGGGGAGATTGTGAGACTTCATGGGTTGCCTTCTGATGTGGTGTCAGATAGGGGGTCTCAGTTTGTGTCCAAGTTTTGGAGGGCATTTTGTTTACGTCGGGGGATGCAATTGTCATTTTCCTCGGCTTTTCATCCACAGACCAATGGTCAGACAGAGCGTCTGAATCAAAGCCTAGAGACTTATCTTCGGTGTTTTGTCTCAGAGAACCAGGAGGACTGGTCTTCTTTCTTGCCTCTGGCAGAGTTCGCTCTTAACAACAGGCGGAGCGAGTCCACTGGTAAGTCCCCGTTTTTTGGGGCATATGGTTTTCATCCCCAGTTTTGTACATTCAATGGGGGGGGCCCTTCTGGGGTTCCTGAGGAGGAGCGTTTCTCGTCGTCACTTGCTTCAGTGTGGAGAGGTGTATTGAATAATCTGAGTGCTATGGGGAACCGTTATAAACGTATGGCTGATAGGAGGAGAGTTTCTGGTCCAGATCTTAATGTGAACGATCTGGTATGGTTGTCTACCAGGAATATAAAAGTTAAAGTTCCCTCCTGGAAGCTGGGCCCCAGATTCATCGGGCCGTACAGGATCAGTTCCATAATTAATCCTGTGGCATTTCGTCTGGACCTCCCTCCTACGTTTAAAATTCATAATGTGTTCCACAAGTCATTACTTAAGAGGTACGTGGCACCAGTCATACCATCACCTCTACCTCCTCCTCCAGTGGTGGTCAATGGTAACTTGGAGTTTCAAGTGTCAAAGATCATTGACTCACGTCTGAATCGCCGGTCCCTTCAGTACTTGGTGCATTGGAAGGGGTATGGTCCAGAGGAGAGGACGTGGGTTCCTGCGTCTGACATTAATGCAGATCGTTTGGTGCGGACCTTCCACAGAACTCACCCGGGCAAACCTGGCCCTGAGGGTCCGGAGGCCCCTCGTAGAAGGGGGGGTACTGTCATGTGTGCATCGCCACGAAGATTGTCGCGGTTGCACATTCTGACTTCTCACAGCTGAGTTGCTGTTTCTTTGTGTTTGGCAGTTAGGGAGTTAATTCTGTCTCTGCTCAGCTCTGGGACTGGGTGCAGTTTCTCCCGGCTGCAATTAATTATTTGTTGATTGGTTTCCTTTAAATCTCTGGTTGTCTGTGTTGGGAGTTGCCAGTGAAATTCTTCATGCAGACCACAGATAGGATTGTATCTGTATAGACTTAAGTTAAAGAGCTCCTTAGTTGTTTTAAGCTCACCTTGCTTAGAGTTTAATATCCCAGATCATTTATGTTCTTTCTGTGTTTGAGTGTGTATGCAAGTCTGTGTTTTCTCCAGTCTGTCTTATATGTCTAATCTGTGTATTTAGCAGAGATCAGCCCATATCCCTTTGGTGGTAATCAGAATCCTTCTTAGGACTGATTACAGGGTTCAGGGACTGATAGGAGACAGGGTTAGGCTGGAGACTTGGACCTCTGAACCATTATCAGTACCTCCAAGGTGAGGGATTAGTTAGGACCCCAGTTTAGGGTCAGGTTAGACCCCCGGTCCTCCTCTTTCCTGTGACAGTGTATCAAGTCCTCAAGATTAACCCTGAGTTCAACGGATATCGTGTCAGGTAAATCTATTCTATATTTACATGCTGATGTTGCTAATCTATATGTTGTATAGAGTGTTGTTCTTTTAAGAATAGTTTACTGACATCGTACACATATCATAAGACCGCGTGACATTATAGTCCTCCAGGAACTCCGGTGTTCTCCTAATAGGTCGTGGAGATCCCTATAGGCTCGGACCCCGGTGTCCGGTAATACTTGCTGAGATGAGCTATTAAGGCTCCACTGTCTCATAAACTTTCCACTCGCCTTCGGCCTACCTGGATCCTCACACTATCACACACTGGCAGTTGGTGGGCTGCCTTTTCACCGCGCTCTCAGCGTCGGCACGCTTCTCACAGAGTTGCACTCCTAGATTCAGCTCTGACTAGGCTGAGGTGGCTTCTGTTTCACCCTCTACTAGACTCCACTTGCTCTCTTGAACTGAATAGCTCTGCAGCCTCTCTAACCTCAGCTCTGCACTTCCCTCACTGCAGGCTGACTGAGCTCTCTGAGATCACTGCACTCTCTGAGATGGCTGCACTAAACTGCTCTCCTCTCTGACTGAGCTGAACTAACTAGATGTTTCCTGTGTCAGCTTCTTTTATATGTCTTACACAGCTCCCTCTGGTGGTCTTTGGGAATAAATGAACGTGTGTGCATGTGTATAATGACCTCTAGTGGGATATTCTTTCAGTGCACCCTTCTGGGAGATATGGATTCAGTCGCAGCTGGGCTCCACATTCCCCCCTAGTAGAACTCAGCACTCCGGGGCTGAAATACAAAAACAGATAACAATAAACATTGTATAATAACTCTTCCTTTACAGGAGGTAAGGCACTCTTGAACTGTTGCATAACGGTAAATAAACAACTATGTACATTAGCACACTGAGGGATTGAGGAATTGAGCAACCATTAAAAGTCCCAGTCTCTTTTGGAAAAAGGATGCTCAAAGGGGGTAAAGAAAACAAGCAAAAATAATGTCCATTCCACTTGTTTCAATATTATAAGGAAAAATAGGTTAATAAATAATGGTATAAAAAGGCATGTTAAAACAACAATATATATATTCATATACAGTGGTTCTTGATAATTATTTACATGTGTTAGGCCCTACTCTCTGTACCTAACAGGTAATTGCCCCCTTGTTATGCGTACTGACCTACGTGGTGTAGTGGTAGGTGAGGTGTCAGTTACCCTGTCTGTCCTGCGTGCCGGCAAACTGTAAATCTGCCTCCACCTCTCTAGGGATCTGGCAAGCATACTAGCGACTGGGCGATGCGGTTCTGTTTCGCCAGGGGATTCTTCTTCCTGCGATTCAATTTCTTGGGATTCCGCTTCTTGGGGTGCTGCTTCTTGGGGTTCTGCTGGGGCAGGTTCCTCTGGAACTGACTCTACTGCTACAACCGGTGCAACTGAAGGTAGAGGTTCTTCTTGTGGTTGATAGAATTGAAGCACGGGAATGATTACAGCTTCTCCAATGCGAGGCCAATCCACGGGGAAATCTCCTAAGTCTGTATGTATGACTGATTCATCACGCTCTTCCTGATTGATAACAGGTTCTTCTCTCTGAAGCTTTAATGGGTTTGGACACAACTTTAGGTGATCTCGGGATACGGTTGCAGTCGTTCTTCCTCCATCCTTGCTAATTATGCACGTTTTCTTGTTGTCAAACCTTGAATTCTGTATGATGTAGGGCTCTCTTTCCCATTGATCGTCGAGTTTGTGTATCCTCCTCTTTCTTTTCAGTACGACTTGACCAGGTGCGAAAGGTTCAGCTGGCGCACTTTTGTTGTAGCGATCTTCTTGTTTATCCCTTACTCGATTGAGACTATCTTCAACACAGGCCTGTACTTTTCTGTACTGTTCCGGTCTGTTGGTGTCCCAGTCTTCAGTAGTCACATCTGCTTCTGGTTCTACAACACCAAGCTCCAGATCCATGGGCAGCTTTCCTGGTCTTGCCCGCATGAGGTAGGCTGGGGTGCAATTGGTGGAACTCACTGGTATGTGATTGTACAGATCTACCAGGTCAGGTAGTAGGTCTGGCCACCGATTTCTCTCTTCAAGTGGTACAGTCTTCAACAGGTCAATGATGATGTGATTCATCTTCTCACAGAGACCATTGGTTTGGGGGTGGTACGGTGTGGTTCTTATCTTTTTACACCCGTACAAGTGACAGAACTCTTTGAACAATTCTGCCTCAAAGGCTGGGCCTTGGTCAGTTAGCACCTGCTCAGGATATCCGTGTGGTCTGCAGAAATACGCTTGGAACGTCCTTGCTGCTGTCTCTGCCATCAGATCTTTGACAGGAGCGACCACCAGGAACCTGGAGTAGTGATCCACCATAGTCAGGGCATAGGAGTATCCTGACCGGCTGGGTGACAACTTGACATGGTCCAGGGCCACGATCTCCAAGGGACGAGTCGTCTTGATGGGTTGCAGGGGTGCCTTCTGACTGCTGTAGTCCTTCCTTCTGAGGCCACAGGGTCCACAGTTCTGGCACCATCTCTCAATGGAGCTGCGCATTCCCACCCAGTAGAAACGACACTTCAACAGGGTCTCCAGCTTCTTCCAGCCAAAGTGTCCCGCTTGATCGTGGTAGGCTTCTAACACCATCTGGATATCTGCTCTGGGGACTACTATCTGCCATACCATCTCATGGGTCCTTGGGTTGACGTACCTCCGGCACAGCTTCTCACGGTAGATGAACAACCGGCTTCTCTCATTCCACAGCTGCTTTGCTTGTAGAGGCGCATCCTTCTCCAAGGAGGAACCTTCTTGAGTTATCAGCTCCTTGATTCGGCTGACAACTGGATCGCTGTCCTGAGTCTCCTTCCAGCTGTGGTGAGGTAAAGGATTTAACGTCTTACCACACGGCTTCCTGCAGGCTTGTTGCTCGTGGATCATCCCATTCCTGTGAAAGGCAGGTAGTTCAATCTCTTCCAGATCATCCACTTCTTCTTCTATGTCCGATTCATGAGGCATCCTGGATAGGGCATCAGCGTTGCATTCTTGCGGCCTGCTCGGTACTTGATTGTGAATTGGTAGTTTGACAGCCGAGCCATCCATCGTTGTTCCATGGCTCCCAGCTTAGCTGTTTCAAGATGCGTTAAGGGGTTGTTATCGGTGTAGGCAGTGAACTTGCTGGAGGCTAGGTAGTGCTTAAACCTCTCCGTGATGGCCCAGACCAGTGCTAGGAACTCCAACTTGAAGCTGCTGTAGTTCTCTGGGTTCCTCTCGGTCGGGCGGAGCTTCCTGCTAGCATAGGCGATGACTTTCTCCAGGCCATTTTGCTTCTGACTGAGGACTCCCAATCCTTCATTGCTGGCATCAGTATACAGCAGGAACGGCTGGCTGTAGTCAGGGTAGGCTAGGATCTCATCACCTGTCAGAATCTCCTTCATTTCCTTGAATGATTCTGCCTGTTCTTTACCCCAGTGGAATGGAGAATTTCTGCTCTTGAGGGACTGTCCCACCAGGAGGTCTTGCAGAGGCGCTGCTTTCTTGGTGTAGTCCTTCACAAACCTCCGGTAGTACCCTGTCAGTCCCAGGAACTGTCGCACCTCCTTGAGATTTTTCGGTCCGGCCATTTCTGGATGGTGGTGATCTTCTCAGGGTCTGGCGCTACTCCTTCTGAGCTGACAATATGTCCCAGATACTGTACCTTCTGTTTGAGCAGATGGCACTTTGAAGGCTTCAGTTTCATCCCATACTTGGACAGTGACTCAAATACCTCCGCCAGGTGCTTCAAGTGATCTTCATACGTCTTGGAGTACACGATGACGTCATCCAGGTACAGCAACACAGTTTCAAAGTTGAGATGTCCCAGGCAGCTCTCCATCACTCTCTGGAACGTTCCAGGGGCACTGCTGAGTCCAAACGGCATTCTGTCAAACTCACAGAGTCCCATCGGGGTGGTGAAAGCCGTCTTCTCCCGATCCTCAGCCACTGCTACTTGCCAGTACCCACTAGTGAGGTCAAGGGTGGAAAAGTAATTAGCAGTCTTTAGTGCAGCTAAGGATTCCTCAATGCGTGGTAAAGGGTATGCATCTTTATGTGTAATGCGATTTACTTGTCTGTAATCTACACACATTCTCATGCTTCCATCCTTTTTCCTGACTAAGACTAGAGGTGCTGCCCAGGGACTGCAACTATCCCTTATCACCCCTGCTTCCTTCATGTCACGCAACACTTCCTTGGCTTTCTGGTAGTGTGCTGGTGGTATAGGCCTGTACCGTTCTTTAATGGGAGGATGATTGCCTGTGGGGATGTGATGTTGAACCCCTTTAATTTTCCCAAAGTCGAGTGGGTGTTTGCTGAATACCTGTGCATACTCCTGAACTACTCGGTATACTCCTTGTTTCTGGTGGGCTGGAGTGGTGTCTGTCCCGACATGGAGCTGCTGACACCAATCCTCCACCTGGGTGGTCGGACCGTTATCCTCCACTGATTGTGGGGAGGTTAAGGGCTCCGTCGTGTGAATGGAGTTATTATCCACAGCATGTAACTTAGCAACAGTGGCATAACGTGGTAATTTGACTTCATCCTCTCCCCAGTTGAGAAGACGCACTGGCACCCTCCCATTATGTACATCCACTACCTGTAATGTATGTGATACAGTTCATATAGCGTCTTGTGCTTGGGTGCGATGAAAATACTTGAGACACAGGTTGAAAAAGAAAGTCTTGTATTGCTTCATACAAATTGGCAAAAATAAACACACAGGTTGCAAACACAGAAGCAGGAGACACAGCAGGCCAAAGTAATCTAAGTTCATCAATAACTCTCCACAACAGATTCAGATCTTCTTCTATGTTACCGCAAGTCCATGCAACCGTGAGGCTTTCAAGAGCAGAGTTCAGAGTCCACAAGAGCTCCAGAGTTTCTCAGTAGAAATGGCTGGAGTACAAAGTCCAAGGCTTCAGGAGTCAGAACACAGGTTCACTGCAGGCCAGATTCTGAAGCACTGATTGCTCAGGTGTGGCTGTTTAAGAAGCAAACGGAGAGAATCAGGGCGGGAACATACAAGCTGGAAAACTCCATTTTAACTGAGGGCAAGATAGCTGCAGCAAAACAGAAAGCAAAATGGCCGACGAACAAACTGAGTTTCAGAAACAGATATACAGAACCTTACATTACTCCCCCCTTAGGGGCAACCTCCGGATGACCTCAGACCAGGCTTATGTGGGTACCTCTGATGAAACTGACGGAGCAAGCGAGGAGCATTAACGTTATTGACTGGCTCCCATGAGTTGTCCTCCACTGGGTAGCCCTGCCATTTGATCAGATATTGTAACTGATTTCTATACAACCTGGAATCTAAAATCCTTTCCACCACAAATTCTTCCTGACCATCGACTAGCACTGGGTCAGGGCAAGGAGAAGAACGTCCAGGAAACGTATTGGGTGTTGCAGCCTTTAGTAGGGATACATGAAAGACAGGGTGGATTCTCATAGTTCTGGGCAATTGAAGACGACAAGCAACGGCACTTATAATCTTACTGATTTTATAGGGTCCAATGTACTTATGTCCCAACTTAGATGATGGAATCCTTAACTTAAGATTTCTGGTTGACAGCCAGACCAGGTCTCCTACCTTAAAAACTGGTGCAGGTTTACGAAATTTATCTGCTGCCTTTTTGTACCTTTCCTGAGCCGATTCCAGATTCTCCTTTAGAAGATCCATATTCTTCTGTAAAGTCGTGACTCTTTCAGCCACTGCTGGCAAAGGCGTCTCTATGGAAATCGTGGTAGAATATTAGGATGATAACCTAAATTAGAGAAAAAAGGAGACTGTTTAGTGGAGGCACTCTGAGAGTTGTTGTAAGAGAACTCAGCCAATGGAAGTAGATCCACCCAATCATCCTGTAGGTGGCAGATAAAACAGCGGAGATACTGCTCCAGGGTTTGATTGGTTCGTTCGGTTTGTCCATTAGTCTGGGGATGAAAAGCAGAAGAAAGGTTTACTTTAATGTCCAATGCTGCACAGAAATTTTGCCAAAACCTAGAAGTGAATTGCACCCCTCGATCCGAAATAACCTCATCCGGTACTCCATGTAAACGAAACACATCTTTAATCATCAAATCTGATGTCTGTTTTGCAAGTGGGTAAGCCGACACAAGGGATAAAATGAGCTGCCTTTGTTAAACGATCAACCACCACTAGAATAGTGTTCTTCCCTTGAGAGGTTGGTAATTCGACAATGAAGTCCATAGAAATGGATCCCCACGGGCGGGACGGGGTGGGAAGAGGCTGTAACAGACCAGTTGGTGAGGAGCGAGGTGTTTTGCATCTTGCACAAACCTCACACGAAGTGACATAATCCAAAACATCCTTCCTACAAGTGGGCCACCAAAAGAAACGAGAAAGAAATTCCTGTGTCTTTAGAATTCCTCTATGCCCGGCTATTTTGGAATCATGAATGAGTTGCAATACTCTCAATCTGACTGTTTCAGGTATATACAGACGTTGTCCCAGAATCCACACACCATTCTTAAAGACAAGACTTACGTCCCTTGGGGTTGAGCCAAAAAAGAATCCGCCTGGTATGCTTCCTTGATGTCTTTAATTAGGTCTTGATGATGAATCACTCCTAGGAATCTAGAGTCAGGAAGAATAGTCTTAGGAGGAGTAATTGGACGTGTCTCTGCTGAGTAAATCCTAGAGAGTGCATCAGCCTTTCCATTGCGCGATCCTGGTCTATAAGAAATAATAAAATTAAATTGGTTTAAGAAAAGATTCCAGCGAGCCTGGCGAGGAGTCAGGCACTTAGCCGACCTGATAAACTCAAGATTACGATGATCTGTCAGAACGACTATTTGCTGTGCAGCTCCTTGCAGAAGGTGTCTCCATTCTTTGAAGGCGGCAATAATGGCCAACAACTCTCTATTGCCCACATCGTAGTTCTTCTCAGCCGAAGACAACTGCTGGGAAAAGAAGGCACAGGGATGCAAGACATTCTTCTCACCTGTTCTCTGAGAGAGTATAGCTCCCACGGCACAGTCTGAAGCATCCACCTCTATTATGAAGGCAAGCTCTGGGTTGGGATGTACTAGAATAGGTGCAGTGGTAAATTTATCTTTTAGACGGGAAAATGCTTCCTGGGCTTGGGGAGTCCAGGAGAACTTAGACTCTTTCCGGGTAAGTTGGGTGATAGGTGACACTACCTCAGAGAAATTTCTAATGAAACGTCTATAGAAGTTTGCAAACCCGATGAAGCGCTGTACCTCCTTCACATTTCTAGGACTTGGCCAATCATTGATGGCTTGGGTTTTACTTCCATCCATACTAATTCCTTGTGTAGACAGTACATACCCCAGAAATTGAATTTCGGTCTTATGGAATTCACACTTTTCAAGCTTGATGTAAAGATGATTTTGTCTTAGACGTTCCAAGACCATTCTCACATGTCCATGATGTTCCTCTGTGGAGTTAGAAAAAATTAAAATATCATCCAAATAAATTACCACGAATGTATCTAGGAGATCCCTGAAGATGTCATTCACCAAGTGTTGGAAAGTGGCTGGGGCGGTACTCAGACCAAAAGGCATAACCAGATATTCAAAGTGTCCATAGCGTGACCTGAATGCAGTCTTCCATTCATCCCCAGGTCTAATACGGACTAAGTTATAGGCCCCACGAAGATCTAGTTTAGAAAAAATTTTAGCATGTCGCACTCTCTCCAATAACTCAGGGATTAAAGGCAATGGATAACGGTTTCTAATAGTAACCTTATTAAGTTCCCTATAGTCTACGCATGGTCTCAGGGATCCATCTTTCTTCTTTACAAAGAATATGGGTGCCCCTGCAGGAGATGAAGAGGGGCGTATGAAGCCCTTGGCTAGATTTTCGTCTATGTACTCTTTTAAAGCCTTCAGCTCGGGCCCCGCCAGGGGGTAGATCTTACCAAAAGGTATCTCTGCTCCAGGCAATAATTCAATTGGACAATCATATGGACGGTGAGGAGGAAGCTGGTCAGCGTTCTTCTTGTCACATAAATCCACATAGTCCTGGTATACAGCTGGTAATTCAGGGACTGACATGGTTCCTTTAGGAACAGAGCAAGCTGAAATTTTTTGACTCATCTGTTTCTCTGGGAAGTGTAATTCCTTGGTCTCCCAGTTAATGGTAGGATTCTGAGCCTGCAGCCATGGTAGCCCTAGAATAATGGGAAAGTGAGGAGAAGAGATAAGCATAAAGGACAGTTTCTCTTGATGATCTTTACCCATAAGAACCTTTAAAGGCTCTGTTTCCTGATCCACTGGTCCAGAGGTCAGCAGGGAGCCATCCACAGTTTCCATCTGTACGGGAGCAGCCTTCTTCACTGAACGTATTCCCTGTTTTAGAGCAAAGGAGACATCCATAAAATTTCCACTTGCACCTGAGTCGATCATGGCAGAGCTAGACACCCAGGCTGAGTCAACCCAGAGTTTGATGGAAAGAAAACAGTGAGAATTGTTTTTCTTACAACTCAGCTGGGACACCGCTGAGGAAACTTGAAAGATGGCAGCATTTACACAGTCAACGTCCTCAGAGGTAACGGAGTTTAAGTCCGAGAAATCAAGATCTGTTGCGGCAGCTATCTCTGGAGCCTGAGGCTCGGACCTGACAGATCCCCTCTCGCAACACTCACAATGAATGAGTGCTGCAGTAGTCTTGCGAGAACGGCTGGGACAGTTAATAATAAAGTGCCCTGACTTACCACAGTAAAAACATAGATTCTCCTTAAAACGATGTTCCTTGCGTGCATCACTAACCCGTCGTAGTAAAGAGTCTACCTGCATGGGTTCAGGTTCAGGTTCCCGTGTAATCCTATTCAAAGGTTCCTTAGCTGGAGAGGAAGGTAGGAAAAGGTTAGTACGATTGCTTTCGAACCATCTCTCTTGCCTGCGTTCAGTTAAACGAGTATCAATACGGATGCAGTAGTTAATAAAGTCACCTAACGCAGTGGGAGGGTCGGCACGAGCAAGTTCATCCTTAATTAGTGGGGATAACCCCTTTCGAAAAATAGATTTTTTGGCGGAATTGTCCCAGGTGGTATCAAGGGCCCATCTCCTGAAATCCAAGGCATATTCAGCTACTGAGTGCTTACCTTGGCGCAAAGCTAACATGGCTGCTTCAGCTGTTGCACCTCGATTGGGGTCATCAAACACCTGCCCCATGGCTGAAATAAAGTCATCAAGGTGATTCAAACAATCATCCTCAGTCTCAATCAGAGGGTTTGCCCATATCAAAGCCTTGTTGGTAAGCAACATAATTATAGTAAGCACCTTAGATCGTTCAGTAGGAAATTGTGAAGCATGTGCAGAAAAAAAAAGATTACATTGATTAACAAATCCCCTGAATTTTTCACGTTCACCACCAAAACGAAAAGGGGGCAACTTGGGAATCCCAGAACTCGGGGCCATGGCAGGAGCCTGGACGTGCCCCTCCAGAACCTCAATCCTGGCTCGCAAATCCTGAGTAGTCTGTCCAACCACTTGCAAATTGTGATTATTTAGGTCCTGAAGATTTGTAAGACGGGTCTTTATATTCTGCAAATCTGCAAGGATATTATCAGTCACTCCACAAAGTTCCTTTATGCGGGCCTCCATTTTCCAGATCTTTTAAGACAGGATACTGGAAGAAGAGGAGGAGAAAAAAAAAAACAATAGTGTTCACCTGTGGCAACACTGAAGAAAGAAAAAACTTTAAGGGAACTGCTCACCTGGAATGGTTGTGAGAAGTCACAACCACTATCATCACAGAAAGCTTTCAACCAGACATCTGATATCCAGAGTTCAGCAGACAAAAGAGAAAGAAAAAAAAAAAAAAAACAATAGTGTTTACCTGTGATAACTCTGCAGAAAAAAAAACTTAAGGGAATTGCTCACCTGGAATGGTTGTGAGAAGTCACAACCACTGTTATCACAGAAAGTACAACCGGACATCCGATATCCACAGTACAGCAGACAAGCCTTTCCAGACCCAGCAGACACTAACGTTTGGCTTCAGAATCTTGTAATGTATGTGATACAGTTCATATAGCGTCTTGTGCTTGGGTGCGATGAAAATACTTGAGACACAGGTTGAAAAAGAAAGTCTTGTATTGCTTCATACAAATTGGCAAAAATAAACACACAGGTTGCAAACACAGAAGCAGGAGACACAGCAGGCCAAAGTAATCTAAGTTCATCAATAACTCTCCACAACAGATTCAGATCTTCTTCTATGTTACCGCAAGTCCATGCAACCGTGAGGCTTTCAAGAGCAGAGTTCAGAGTCCACAAGAGCTCCAGAGTTTCTCAGTAGAAATGGCTGGAGTACAAAGTCCAAGGCTTCAGGAGTCAGAACACAGGTTCACTGCAGGCCAGATTCTGAAGCACTGATTGCTCAGGTGTGGCTGTTTAAGAAGCAAACGGAGAGAATCAGGGCGGGAACATACAAGCTGGAAAACTCCATTTTAACTGAGGGCAAGATAGCTGCAGCAAAACAGAAAGCAAAATGGCCGACGAACAAACTGAGTTTCAGAAACAGATATACAGAACCTTACACTACCCCTCTGGCAGTCAAGAGTGTAGGTCTGTGCTCTGAACAATGGGGCTCTACTACTGCTTGGTAGTTCTGTCCTCTCAGACCTATTGCTGCTCTACACCAAATAAGCATTTCACTCATTGGGGGTATCACAATGGGGTTCGGGTCTGTCACCTGTACATTACCAATCTCACCACCGGTCAGTTTCACTTGCTGCTGGCACATCAGGGTCCGAATCTCCTTCCGGATCACTCCCTTTTGCCTTGGTCTGGCAACTTCGGCGAGCTGTTGGAGTAAAAACACAACCTCCTCCAAACAGTTACTAATAACGTTAGTGCCTAAAACCATATTCAACCCATTTTCCTCATTAACAGTCTTTACTACAAGAAGTCCCTGATCTTTTAGCTCCACTCTCCCCACTTTTACGTCTACGTTCTTAGCCCCCAGTAAGTCAAGAGGGAGGCCATTTGAGGCGTATACGGCAAAGTCAGGGTTTGGGGGTTGGAGACCGTCACTGGACCAGTACCTATTGTAAAGAACATCAGGTATGACAGTTACCTGAGATCCAGTGTCCAGCAGGGCAGGGATTGCAATCCCGTCCAATATGATGGACAGGTATGGTCTTCCTCCCACAAACCTGCGGTTCCAGTCTGAGTGGCCTGAGGAGTCTATTCCTGGGTATTGGCCCTCGGACCCAGGATTTGCTCGTTTAAAGGACACCGACGTGCTGGGTGACCCTCTCTGTGGCAGCGATAGCAGATGATCTCTCGGCGAGGATGATGCTGGTCGCGGGTCCTTCCTGGGGGTGGCGTTGTCCTCCTCCGGTGGGGCGACGTCCTCCTTCTCCTCCGGTTCATCCAAGGGACATCCTCTAGGCAGTCAGCTAGCAGGATCTTTCCTTCTTCCTCTGTCGGCAGTTGCAGGGCACTCATTACAGTGGCCAGGTTTTTGGCCAGCTGGCGCACTTCTGAGCGCAGACAGTCCAGCTCAGTAGGGGGCGTCACCTGCGTTTTGGCTTCCGCAACCAGCGGGGAAAAGGTGGATGCTGCTGGCTTTAGGGTGGTTTCACTCGGGTGACATTGGGTTGCCATCTCGGGTGTTTCCATGGGTCGCAGTCCTTTTATAGCCATATCCTTAAGGGCATCAAAGGTAGCATCAGGATGATCCAAGGACCACCAGTGCACAGTCCTGCTTTCAGCTTGGGACCTCAGTCCCCGTACAAATTGTTCCTTTAACATTTTATTCTCTTTAGTGACACTTATAGGGTTAACTTGTTTAAGTGCTCGCAGGGCCCCCTGTAGTTGGCAGGCGTAGTTCCTAATGCTGTCATCTGGTTTCTGGGAGCATTGGTAAAACCTCATCCGGAGATCTGTTTCAGTGCGGTCCTCAAAGATAGTCTGTAGCTTTAAGAAAATTGCAAGCACTGATTCCTGGTCTGCAGCTGTCCAAGTCTCTACCTCTCTCTCTGCAGCACCAGTCAATTGTCCCACTACCACTGCAGCTCTCTGCTTTTCTGTCATAGGGTACATGTCCATTATGCTGCATATTTTTCGCTTGAACCCTGACAGGGTGTCTGGCTTGCCGCTGTACTGATGGAGCCACTTCGCTCCAGGCATGTATGGCAGCGTTAGCGGTACTATTGGGGCCACAGGACCAGGTGAGGGGCTAACATTTCCAGCCTGTGTGGCAGCGCCGAGGGGTAAGTCATTAAGGCCGTCGGCCTGGGCCGCGTTGTCGGCTGGCTGCTGCGACATGTCTGCGCCCCCCTAGTTAAGCGTGGCCTACCTTCCCTGAAGGCTGCAGCTCTGCAGGGCACAGGGGTGTGTAGAAGGACCTGCGTCGCTGGCGCTCTAACGTCAGAGCGTTCACTGTAGCTCTTCACAGGACCTGCCGCCGCGTCAGCGTTGGGGGCATGTCCAGGACTCAGAGCGCTTTTGCAGGTACGCCTACTAGTTTTCGCGCAGTGGCGCTGTAAATGGCGGGCAATGGCGGGCAAAAGGCGGGAAATCTTCACCACATACAAAACACAGTCTTTAGGCACACAGTACCCGGTGGCAACGGGCACAAATTACTCCGTTGCTGCAGGGCACGAAATCCTGTTCGTGATGCCAGGGCAGATGAGTCGCACAGCCAGGGTTTTGGGGTACTCGGCACCGAGCCTGTTGATGTCTATGGGGAACGTCACGGGTAGCACAGCTCGGTCCGTGCCCTGGGCGCTCACTGTAATGTGGAATATTTACAGGTGACTTGAATGATGATATGGGGATTCGTGACGCCACTTGTGGTATCTGGTCAGGATGACCAGCGCTGCTATGCAGATCCACTGGAGGATTAATATTGTGCAGCTAGGTGTTAAGCCTTCCACAAGTAAGGCTGAGTCCTCCTCCAGGGCAGATAGATGTGCAGGGGTGCAGGACAGGCTGGGACCCGGCAGACAGGAGTAATAAGGGACACACACATAAGTCACTTTAGTACCTTTACTGAAGATGTTGCTGGCACTTCCCGGAGCACTGTAGGGTGAAGGGTGCACATCCAGATTCCTCCACTTGGTAGGTGTGTGGCCTCCTGTATTCTGCCTTTTTGTGATAAAGTCCTGACCTGCTTGTAGCTAGGTCTAACTTGGTCTCCGTCTGCACCTGGTTGACCTTGTGATTGGACCTCTTCTTGAAGTACACAGTCTCTATTTGCAGTGCACTGCTAGACTCTGTCCTCCTGATCCTGCTACATATCAGCTCTGTGGTACTACTGGGACTTGTAGTCCACCAGGAACTCCGGTGTTCTCCTAATAGGTCATGGAGATCCTATAGGCTCGGACCCCGGTGTCCGGTAATACTTGCTGAGATGAGCTATTAAGGCTCCACTATCTCATAAACTTTCCACTCGCCTTCGGCCTACCTGGATCCTCACACTATCACACACTGGCAGTTGGTGGGCTGCCTTTTCACCGCTCTCTCAGCGTCGGCACGCTTCTCACAGAGTTGCACTCCTAGATTCAGCTCTGACTAGGCTGAGGTGGCTTCTGTTTCACCCTCTACTAGACTCCACTTGCTCTCTTGAACTGAATAGCTCTGCAGCCTCTCTAACCTCAGCTCTGCACTTCCCTCACTGCAGGCTGACTGAGCTCTCTGAGATCACTGCACTCTCTGAGATGGCTGCACTAAACTGCTCTCCTCTCTGACTGAGCTGAACTAACTAGATATTTCCTGTGTCAGCTTCTTTTATATGTCTTACACAGCTCCCTCTGGTGGTCTTTGGGAATAAATGAACGTGTGTGCATGTGTATAATGACCTCTAGTGGGATATTCTTTCAGTGCACCCTTCTGGGAGATATGGATTCAGTCGCAGCTGGCTCCACAAGTGCACTGGGGTGGTCGAGGATTTGTGAGGATGAAAGAGAGAATGTTGTGGTCAGAGAGTGGAAGCGGTGAGTTATTTAGGTGGGAGATTGAACAGAGGCGGACAAAGACCAGGTCAATGGTGTTACCATTCTTGTGTGTCTCAGAGGTTGAAAGCTGTGAGAGGCCTAGAGAAGTGGTTAGTGATAGAAGCTGAGATGCAGATGTGGAAGTAGGACTGTTAATGGGGATGTTGAAGTCTCCAAGGATAAGGGTTGGTAGTCCTGAGGACATGAAGTGCGGCAGCCAGGCTGAGAAGTGGTCAAGGAACCGGTGTGGCGAGCCTGGGGGCCGATATATGACCGCTACTCTGAGGGAGAGGGGATGGAAGAGCCTGATGGTGTGGACCTCAAAAGAAGGGAATGAGAGTGATGGAATTGGGGGGGATATCAGGGTAGGTTGAAATACCTTTAAAAACCCTTGAAGCGTCTTTATTCCTGTTATAATCACTTCCAAAAAATAGCATTTTGAAATATAGCTAGAAATATCTAATCTTTTCTTTAAAAATGGTTGTTCCTATTCAGGGAAGTGAGAATATATCCGATATTGGATCTTTAAACTTTCCAGTGAAAATAGGGTTAAGGCAGCTTGGCCAGTGCCAGAGATGAGCTATGGATGGAAAGCGCCGTCCCCGGAGGTTTAGATGGATTTTCTTGAAGCATATGCTGGAATTACTTCATTATGCACATCTAAGATGGCGCCTAGACGTCAGGAACATGGAAGTGCACAGGCGCTTATTAGAGGTGCCACATATACTACAGGATTGTCCGGCAGCATTGACAACGTAGTGATGCGCTGAGACATGCGTAGTGGACCAAAGGGAACGCTGGAAACAGCGTGAATGGTGTCCTCCATGTGGACCAGTGTGATCCCACGGGGGTAAGACACATAACATTATGTACTACACAGCTGCACTAAGTATAACAATAATTAGGATGTGCTTGATACAGGATGGCATTAAATATAAGTAATGTGTACCAAATAGATTGGAATATAGAATCAAATGGCACTTTAGCACGGAAGCATTTTAATGAGAATGTATTTGTAGTGGTGTCACATTGAAGATATGGGATTTATGTATATTTTATGTAATGTTTTATTGATGCATTTTATCACATGACTATGAATATTCAATGATTGTTTATTATGTCTATATAAGCACACTTGTTTGCAAAACCAACTGCTTGAGAAAGGCTCAGCGAACCAAAACGTTGCCCTGACATGTGGGTCTGAATACACTCTACTACTTTTTCACTTTGAAGACTATGGAGTGCTGCCTTCATTGAGATATATATATATATATATATATATATATATATATATATATATATATATATGTACAGTATATATACAGTTGTGCTCAAAAGTTTACATACTCCGGAAGAATTTTTGCTTTCTTGGCCTTTTTCAGAGAATATCAATGATAACACCAAACCTTTTTCTCCACTCATAGTTAGTGGTTGGGTGAAGCCATTTATTGTCAAACTACTGTGTTTTCTCTTTATAAATCATAATTACAACCCAAAACATCCAAAACACCATGACCAAAAGTTTACATACCCCATTTCTTTATACCGTGTATTGCCCCCTCTAACATCAATGACAGCTTGAAGTCTTTTGTGGTAGTTGTGGATAAGGTTCTTTATTTTCTTAGATGGTAAAGCTGCCCACTCTTCTTGGCAAAAAGCCTCCAGTTCCTGAAAATTTCTGGGCTGTCTAGCATGAACTGTGCGCTTGAGATCTCCCCAGAGTGGCTCAATGATATTGAGGTCAGGAGACTAGCCACTCAAGAACCTTCACTTTGTTCTGCTGTAGCCAATGACAGGTCGAATTGGCCTTGTGTTTTGGATCGGTGTCATCTTGGAACATCCAAGTACGTCACATACGCAGCTTCCAGGCTGATGATTGCAAATTTGCCTCCAGTATTTGCTGATAATATGCTCCATTCATCTTTCCTTCAACTTTGACCATTGTTTCATGTGCCTTTGTAGCTCACACATCCTCAAAACATCAGCGATACACCTCCATGCTTTACAGTAGGAATGGTGTTCATTTCATCATAGGCCTTGTTGACCTCTCTCCAACTGTAAAGTTTATGGTTGTAGCCAAAAAGTTAAAGTTTGGTCTCATCACTCCAAATTACCTTGTTCCAGAAGTTTTGAGGCTTGTTTCTGTGCTGTTTTGCATATTGTAGGTGAGATACTTTGTGGCATTTGCACAGTAATGGCTTTCTTCTGGCGACTCAACCATGCAGCCCATTTTTCTTCAAGTGCTTCCTTATTGTGCATCTTGAAATAGCCACACTGCTAGATTTCAGAGAGTTTAGTATTTCAGCAGATGGTATTTGTGGGTTTTTCTTTACATTCCGAACTATTTTAATGGCAGTTGTGGACAAAATTTTTGTTGGTCTACCTGACTACGGTTTTGTTTTTATAGAGGCCCTGATTTTCCATTTGTTAATCACAGTTTGAACTCCGCTGACTGGCATTATTAATTCCTTGGATATCTTTTTGTATCCCTTTCCAGTTTTATACAGTTCAACTACCTCTTCCTGTAGATCAGTTGACAATTCTTTTGCTTTCTCCATGACTCACAATCCAGAAACATCAGTGGCTAGATGAAAAATGCAAGAGTCTGTCTGCATCCCAGAAACTCACTCAGCTTTTATGCACACACACTGATTACAAGTAAACAGGTCACTGGTGAGGATGTTACCTTTACTAGCCATTCAATCCCATTTGTGTCAGCTTATGTGCATGTTATCAGGCCAAAATCACCAGGGTATGTGAACTCTTAATCAGGGTCATTTGGATGTTTTGGGTTGTCATTATGATTTAAAAAGAGAAAACACAGTGGTTTGACAATAAATGGCTTCACCCAACCACTAACTATGAGTGGAGAAAAAGGTTTGGTGTTATCATTCATATTCTCTGAAAAAAGGCCAAAAAAGCAAAAATTCTACTGGGGTATGTAAACTTTTGAGCACAACTGTATATATACAGTGGGTACGGAAAGTATTCAGACCCCTTTAAGTTTTTCACTCTTTGTTTCATTGCAGGCTTTTGGTAAATTCAAAAAAAGTTAATTTTTTTCTCATTAATGTACACTCTGCACCCAATCTTGACTGAAAAAACAGAAATGTAGAAATGTTTGAAAATTTATTAAAAAAAAAAAACTGAAACATCACATGGTTATAAGTATTCAGACCCTTTGCTCAGTATTGAGTAGAAGCACCCTTTTGAGCTAGTACAGCCATGAGTCTTCTTGGGAATGATGCAACAAGCTTTTCACACTTGGATTTGGGGATCCGCTGCCATTCTTCCTTGCAGATCCTCTCCAGTTCCGTAAGGTTGGATGGTGAATATTGGTTGACAGCCATTTTCAGGTTTCTCCCGAGATGCTCAATTGGGTTTAGGTCAGGGCACTGGCTGGGCCAGTCAAGAATGTTCACAGAGTTGTTCTGAAGCCACTCCTTTGTATTTTTAGCTGTGTGCTTAGGGTCATTGTCTTGTTGGAAGGTGAACCTTTGGCCAAGACTGAGGTCCAGAGCACTCTGGAAGAGGTTTTCATCCAGGTTATCTCTGTACTTGGCCGTATTCATGTTTCCTTCAATTGCAACCAGTCGTTCTGTCCCTGCGGGTGAAAGACACCCCAATAGCATAATGCTGCCACCACCATGTTTCATTGTTGGGATTGTATTGGGCAGGTGATGAGCAGTGCCTGGTTTTCTCCACACATTCCTCTTAGAATAATCACCAAAAAGTTCTATCTTCATCTCATCAGACCAGAGAATCTTATTTCTCATAGTCTGGGAGTCCTTCATGTGTTTTTTTTAGTAAACTCTTTGTGGGCTTTCATATGTCTTGCACCGTGGAGAGGCTTCCATCGGGCCACTCTGCCATAAAGGCCCGACAGGTGGAGGGCTGCAGTGATAGTTGACTTTGTGGAACTTTCTCCCATTTCCCTATTGCATCTGTGGAGCTCAGCCACAGTGATCTTGGGGTTCTTCTTTACCTCTTTCACCAAGGCTCTTCCCCCACTATTGCTCAGTTTGGCTGGACGGTCAGGTCTAGGAAGACTTCTGGTGGTCCCAAACTTCTTCCATTTAAGGATTATGGAGGTCACTGTGCTTTTAGGAACCTGAGTACTGCAGAAATTCTTTTGTAACCTTGGCCAGATCTGTGCCTTGCCACAATTCTGTCTCTGAGCTCTTTGGCCATTTCCTTTGACCTCATAATTCTCATTTAATCTGACATGCACTGTGAGCTGTGAGGTCTTATACAGACAGGTGTGTGCCTTTACAAATCAAGTCCTATCAGTTTAATTAAACACAACTGGACTACAATGAAGGAGTAGAACCATCTCAAGGAGAATCACAAGGAAATGGACAGCATGTGACTTAAATATGAGTGTCTAAGCAAAGGGTCTGAAAACTTATGACCATGTGATATTTCAGTTTTTCTTCATTAATACATTTGCAAAAATTTCTACATTTGTTTTTTTCAGTCAAGATGAGGTACAGAGTATACATTAATGAGAAAAAAATGAACTTTTTTGAATTTACCAAATGGATGCAATGAAACAAAGAGTGAAAAATATAAAGGGGTCTGAATACTTTCCATACCCAATATATATATAAATATATATATATATATATATATATATATGTTAGGGTCTGCGGAACGCACCAAATATATGATGTAGAGAGGTGCGTTCGCAGCCCGGGGTCCACCGTGCAGGTGGAGCCTGCTGCTAGTAAAATGGCGCAAGAAGCAAACTCTATTATCCCGCAGAGTCGCCAAAATAAACGCCGTAACGCGCTGTGACAATATGTGCGAACTCTGTTATTCCACAGAGCCGCTAGAAGGAATGCCGCAGCGCTATATGGCGATATGTGCGAACTCGCTTAACACCACTGAGTCGCAAAATAAACATGCTAGGGCGCTGTCTAGCGTTGAAAGCGGACCCTGTTACGTCACAGAGCCGCAGAGA
>JARQOD010003619.1:0-62878 GCA_033576555.1 Oophaga sylvatica
TTTGCACCATTGCTCTATCTCACATCTATCTGCCCTGGAAGGATAGCGTGTTACCTGTAGAAGACTTTTCACCTACCTGCACTACACCATCCCTTCCAGAGGACCTGCACAGCAGCGCTGGACACCCTGACCAGTACTACAGGTGGCGTCACGACAAACTACACGAACATTCTATCATCCCCTGGAAATATCCCACATTCCAGTGATCGCCCAGGTCACGGACCGAGCTGTGCTACTCGTGACATCCCCCATAGAAGTCGACGTGATCGGTGCCGAGTACCCCCAAAACCCCTGTCTCTGTGCGACTCAACTTCCCTCACTGTGCTGGCACTTTACATTTACAATGCCTCTGGGGTTTTTTTTGGGGGGGTGGGGAACATTCAGACTTTTGCTATGGGGCCCCATGATTTATATGTACGCCCCTGCTGCTGAGGCATGGTATTTAAGGCTGTTAAGGAGCCAACATACATGGACCTTGCCAGCAGCGTCGGACTGGAGTACCTTGGGCCCACCAGAGAAAATATATTCTTGCGGCCCAACATCATACTTCCCAACCTTTAATAAGGGAAAGAGGGACAAAGGCTGTGGCACGCTGTGCATGCTGCAGAAAATTTTAGGCCATGCCACGTTGCACCACAGACTGTCCAGGAGTTGGTGGATGCTTTAGTCCAGGTGTGGGAGGAGATCCCTCACGAGACCATCCGTCGCGCTCATCAGGAGCATGGCCAGAAGTTGTAGGGAGGTCATACAGCATACCTCCCAAATTTGGAAGACAGGAAAGAGGATTAAAGGCTGCGGCGCGTATTGCGCGCCGCTGAAAATTTTAGGCCACGCCCCGACAACACCCATTTCACAGCTAATCACACCCATATCCTCGCCCCAAGCGTAACCATTTAGCACTGCTGATCACACTGACTGGTAATGAGGGCACAGTGGCTGGTACTGAGGAAAAGAAAGAAAGAGCAGCGAGAGAGAAAGAACAAACAGAGAAAGAAAGAGAGGAAAGAAAGAAAAGAGAGAAAGAAAGAACAGAGAGAAAAAAGAACAGAGAGCGAGAAGGAAAGAACAGAGAGCGAGAAAGAAAGACTAGAGAGAGAGCCATAGGCGTAGCTAGGGTTTTGGTTTAGTGGGGGCAAAACTTCTGAGTGGGCCCATCATCAGAGAACCTCAGCAAATGACCGCGCTGTTGGCCAAAATAATCTATATATAAAAAGACCAATATTGATATTACCGCCATATGGTCTGTGTTAAATAATACCAGTCCTACAGAACATATAATAGATTACAGCACAGGTACAGATAATGACTTACCGCTGATGTTCTTTCTAATGGAATTGTTCACTTTTCATGTCTTTTCCATCTGGCCCACACCGACATGACGACTTCTCCAGCCAGACTCGACTGCACCCCCATTAAAAAAAAAATCAAAAAAAACCTCACCTCCCAGCTCCTGTGCTGCTTACTGTTCTCCCTCTCAGCGTCTGACAGCGGGCGCCGGCAGGTGATGTTATTGCGCCCGCTGTCATACGCTGAGAGGGGGATTATGGGAGAGAAGGAGCGCTCGCTCCTTCTCTCTCCATGCGGTCAGCTTTATCGGCTGGATGCCGATACAGCTGACCCTCCGATGACGGGTGGGGGGCCCACTGCTGGCACCAGGCCCCCCCAACGAATGTTCAGGCCCCATAGCTTCCGGGCGGCAGAGCAGGGAGAGCGATTCTCCCTGCTCTGCCGCAGAATTTAACTGTATCGTAGCTCCGGGGTGGGCCCCCTCAGAGCGCGGGCCCCGGGGCCACCGCCCCCTCTGCCCGCGACCTATCCTTTCAAATCAGGGCCCACCACGCAGGAGCTGGGGCCCACCGTAGGTTTTCTCCGGTGTCCCGGTGCCTCAGTCCGACCCTGCTTGCCAGCCTGATAATACCAGGCCACAGCAGTCTGCATATCTTGGCTGGTTAACAAAAATAGGGGATCCCCTCGAAAAAAAAAACGGCGTAGGGGTCCCCCTATTTTTGTTAACCAGCCAAGTAAAATGCAGACTGCTGCGGCCTGGTATTAAAAGACTGTCAAGGCCCATGGATTTTGGCCCTCAACAGCCTGATAATACCAGGCTACAGCAGCCCCACATTTGGCGCATCAAAAGATGTGCCAATTGTGGCACTTTACCCGCCTCTTCCCACTGCCCTGTAGCGGTGGCAAGTGGGGTAATAAGGGGTTAATGTCACCGTTGATTGCACGGTGAGAATAAGCCCGGTTAATAATGGAGAGGTGTCAATAAGACACCGATCCATTATTAATCCCAAAGTTTTTAAATGTATAAAAAAAAAGACACAGCAAGAAAAAAGTATTTTAATGAAATAAAAGAGACAACACAGTTTTCATTAATTTTATTATACACTCATTCCTGCGACGCCATCGATCTCCTGTAAAAAAAGAAAAAAAACAAACCAACAGTATACCACCTGTCCGACGCAGTCCATAGTAACGACAGTCCCACGACGATCCAGCTCTGCTACATCGCAATGACAGGCAGAGCCTGTCATCTCGACGCAGCACAGCTGATTACCTGCTTCCCCGGCGGTGATGTCATCGGACTGACTGCTTTACGGCCGGGATTACCCGGCAGTCACTGCAGTTATCGCGAGAAACTGCATGTGACTGCCGGGGAAAGATGATGGCGGCCATCAAGCAGTCCAGCCCGTGACCGCCGGAGATCTTCTGCCAGGTAAGTGCCGCTGACTCCTGACAGACCCGACCGACGGACACTGACAGTGACAGTGACAATTCCGATTCCGGTATCCGATAAGACGAAAATATCGGAACTAAGTATCGAAAGTCCGATAGAGCTAATATCGGCCGATACCCGATACTTGCGGTATCGTATCGCTCAACACTATTCATGAATGATATTTTCAGGGATTTTGTGGATACATTTCTGATTGTTTATTTGGATGATATCTTGATTTTTTCCAATGACTGGGACTCTCACGTGAAACATGTTTGGACTGTGTTCCAGATTTTGAGAGAGAATGCACTGTATGTGAAGGGATCAAAGTGTCTTTTTGGCGTACAGAAGGTCTCATTTCTGGGATTCATTTTGTCTCCGTCTGTTATTGAAATGGACCCGGTCAAGGTTCAAGCCATCTGTGATTGGGTCCAACCTACTTCATTAAAGGCTCTTCAGAGATTTTTGCCAATTTTATCGTAAATTTATTGATAATTTCTCCGGTATTGTTAAACCATTGACTGGTTTGACCAAAAAGGGTTCTGATGTGGTGAATTGGCCTCCTGAGGCAGTCTCTGCGTTTCAGGAACTTAAGCAGAGATTCACTTCTGCTCCTGTTCTACAGCAGCCTGATGTTTCTCTACCGTTTCAGGTGGAGGTTGATGCCTCTGAAATTGGGGCAGGTGCCGCTTTGTCCCAAAGAGGTCCAGAGACCTCTAAGAGTAACCCTTGTGCCTTTTTCTCTCGAAAATTTTCTCGAACTGAACGTAATTATGATGTGGTAATCGGGAGTTATTGGCCATGAAGTGGGCCTTTGAAGAGTGGAGACTTTTATGTTTCGGTAGCTGAGGAGGACAGGAACAACAGCAGGGCAGCCGAACACCTGAGATGTTGGTAACTGATGGGTTGCAGATTCCTAAATTAACGACACAACTAGAGGAAGCCGTGGAGCGTTCCTACGTTGATCCTAGACGCCTCGTCACAGCCTGAGAGCTAACTACACATAAAGGCAGAAAGATGAAAGCTATCTGCCCCGGAGCAGATCCCCAAAGAAAATAGGAAGCCCCCAAACATATAATGGCGGTTAGACAAGATGAAAATACAAACATAGGCAGAAAATAGACTGAGCAAACGCTGGGGCCACAAGCTGACTAAATAGGATAGGACAGGAGAGATTACTTTCTGCAACCCAGAAAACCCTACAAAAATCCAACAATTCTGATTACAAAAATACTGAGATCACACGATCTTGCCTCCCACTAAATCAGATCTCAGTGTGAACAAAAACCTAGCTGCAACCGCTGAAAAAACAGGAAAAAGCAAATGAGCAAATAACAGTGGCTGCAGAAAAACTATGAGGAGCTCAGGCCCCAGGAGGGGACCTGGCTTACCTCCACAAAAGTGCAGAAAACAATGCAAAAAGCAAGCACAAAAAGAAAAGCAAAAAATATCTTATCTGAAAGCAGGAGATGCAGGCAAGACTCCAGCAAACTTCCAAATGAACCAGGAATCACAATTGAGACAAGAACAATTGTTCACCGGCAACCATCAGGGAGGGAACCTCCCTTATATCAGACCAGTCTGTGATTCCAGACTGCCACTCCTTGCTGAAAGGTTCAGTACTGTCTGTAACCACCAGAGGGAGCCTCTGCTCAGAAACCATCTCTTGCACATTCATAAAAGTATCCCCCCCTTGAGGAGGGGTCACCGAACCCTCACTTGTGCAACCAGGCCGATCAGGATGAGCTTGGTGATAGGCACGGATCAGTCTCCTAGCATGGATGTCCCAAGCAAACACCCAAGAATTGTCCTCATGACCATAACCTCTCCACTTAAACAAATACTGGAGTTTCTGTCTAGAAAAACGAGAATCCAATATTTTCTCAACCACATACTCCAGATTGCCCTCAACCAAAACAGGGTCAGGAGGCGCAGCCATAGGAAACACTGGCTCGACAAACCTCTTCAATAAGGACTTGTGGAACACGTTATGGATCTTAAATGTCCCTGGAAGAAGCAAATGGAAGGAAACAGGATTTAGAATCGCCATGATCTTATAAGGTCCAATGAACCTGGGCTTAAACTTTGGAGATGCAACCCTCATAGGGATATTTCTTGAGGACAACCAAACCAAGTCCCCCACTTTAAACCGAGGACCATCAGTCCTATGCCGGTTGGCAAACTGTTGGGCCTTCTCCTGAGAGAGAGACAACCTCTCCACTACCTGGTCCCAAATCTGCTGCATTCGCTCCACAACAGAGTCAACACCCGGACAGACAGAAGCCTCCGCCTGTCCCGAAGAAAATCGAGGGTGAAACCCAAAATTGCAGAAAAATGGAGACATCAAGGTGGCAGAGCTAGCCCTATTATTAAGAGCAAACTCAGCCAAAGGCAAAAAAGAGACCAAGTCATCTTGATCAGCAGACACAACACATCTCAAATAAGTCTCCAAGGTCTGGTTTGTTCTCTCGGTTTGTCCATTGGTCTGAGGATGAAAAGCAGAGGAGAAAGATAATTGAACACCAAGTTTAGAACAAAATGTCCTCCAAAATCTGGAAACAAACTGGACTCCTCTGTCAGACACAATGTTCTCCGGAATGCCATGTAACCGAACCACGTGCTGAAGGAACGAAGGCACCAACTCGGAGGAGGAAGGTAACTTAGGTAAGGCACAAGATGTATCATCTTGGAAAACCTATCACAAATTACCCAGATAACGGTCATTCTCTGAGAAACAGGGAGGTCAAAATAAAATCCATAGAGATATGGGTCCATGGCCTCTTGGGCACAGGTAATGGCATTAACAAACCACTAGAGCGAGAGCAAGGCTTGGAGCGAGAGCGAGTCCCACAGGACTGCACAAATTCCCTGACGTCACGAGACAAAGTAGGCCACCAAAACGACCGACTCACCAAGTCTCTGGTACCAAAAATCCCGGGATGACCAGCCAACGCGGAACAATGAATCTCAGACATCACACTCTTCTTCCATTGGTCTGGGACAAACAATTTCCCAATAGGGCAGCGCTCAGGTTTATCCTCCTGACACCCTTCCAAGGCCAGTCTCAAATTGGGTGAGATGGCAGAAAGAACTACACTCTCTTTCAAAATAACAGTAGGATCAGATAACTCAGGAGAGTCCGCAAAGAAACTCCTCGAGAGGGCATCCGCCTTAACATTCTTAGTGCCAATAAGAAAAGAAGCCACAAAATTAAAACGTGTAAAAAACAAGGCCCACCTGGCCTGTCTAGGGTTAAGTCGCTTGGCTGATTCGAGATAAACCAGATTCTTATGGTCCGTGAGGACCACCACCTGATGTTTGGCTCCTTCCAGCCAATGTCTCCACTCTTCAAAGGCCCACTTCATGGCTAGTGTTGAGCATTCCGATACTGCAAATATCGGGTATCGGCCGATATTGGCTGTATCGGAATTCCGATTCCGAGTTCCGATATTTTCGTCTTATCGCATACCGGAATCGGGATTGTCACTGTCACTGTGAGTGTCCGTCGGTCGGGTCTGTCAGGAGTCAGCGGCACTTACCTGGCAGAAGATCTCCGGCGGTCACGTCCTGGACTGCTTGATGGCCGCAATCTTCTTTCCCCGGCGGTCACATGCAGTTTCTCGCGATAACTGCAGTGACTGCTGGGTAATCCCGGCCGTAAAGCAGTCAGTCCGATGACGTCACCGCCGGGGAAGCAGGTAATCAGCTGTGCTGCGTCGCGATGACAGGCTCTGCCTGTCATTGCGATGTAGCAGAGTTGGATCGTCGTGGGACTGTCGTTATGGACTGCGTCGGACAGGTGGTATACTGTTGGTTTGTTTTTTTTCTTTTTTTACAGGAGATCGATGGCGTCGCAGGAAAGAGAGAGTAATAAAATTAATGAAAACTGTGTTGTCTCTTTTATTTCATTAAAATACTTTTTTCTTGCTTTGTCTTTTTTTTATACATTTAATAACTTTGGGATTAATAATGGATCGGTGTCTTATTGACACCTCTCCATTATTAACCGGGCTTATTGTCACCGTGCAATCAACGGTGACAATAACCCCTTATTACCCCGCTTGCCACCGCTACAGGGCAAGTGGGAAGAGCCGGGTAAAGTGCCACAATTGGCACATCTTTTGATGCGCCAAATGTGGGGCTGCTGTAGCCTGGTATTATCAGGCTGTTGAGGGCCAAAATCCATGGGCATTGACAGTCTTTTAATACCAGGCCGCAGCAGTCTGCATTTTACTTGGCTGGTTAACAAAAATAGGGGGGATTCCCACGCCGTTTTTTTTTCGAGGGATCCCCTATTTTTGTTAACCAGCCAAGCTAAGCAGACTGCTGTGGCCTGGTATTATCAGGCTTGCAAGGTCCATGGATATTGGATCCTTACCAGCCTGAAAAACCAGGCCTCAGCGGTCTGCTTCATCTGGCTGGTTAACAAAAATAGGGGGGACCCCACGCCAATTTTTTTCGAGGGGATCCCCTATTTTTGTTAATCAGCCAAGATATGCAGACTGCTGTGGCCTGGTATTATCAGGCTGGCAAGGTCCATGGATCTTGGCTCCTTAACAGCCTGAAAATCCAGGCCTCAGCGGTCTGCTTCATCTGGCTGGTTAACAAAAATAGGGGGACCCCACGCCAATTTTTTTCGAGGGGATCCCCTATTTTTGTTAATCAGCCAAGATATGCAGACTGCTGTGGCCTGGTATTATCAGGCTGGCAAGGTCCATGGATCTTGGCTCCTTAACAGCCTGAAAATCCAGGCCTCAGCGGTCTGCTTCATCTGGCTGGTTAACAAAAATAGGGGGGACCCCACGCCAATTTTTTTCGAGGGGATCCCCTATTTTTGTTAATCAGCCAAGATATGCAGACTGCTGTGGCCTGGTATTATCAGGCTGGCAAGGTCCATGGATCTTGGCTCCTTAACAGCCTGAAAATCCAGGCCTCAGCGGTCTGCTTCATCTGGCTGGTTAACAAAAATAGGGGGGACCCCACGCCAATTTTTTTCGAGGGGATCCCCTATTTTTGTTAATCAGCCAAGATATGCAGACTGCTGTGGCCTAGTATTATCAGGCTGGCAAGGTCCATGGATCTTGGCTCCTTAACAGCCTGAAAATCCAGGCCTCAGCGGTCTGCTTCATCTGGCTGGTTAACAAAAATAGGGGGGACCCCACGCCATTTTTTTTTCGAAGGGAACCCCTATTTTTGTTAATCAGTTCCCTCTGACGTCACTGATTGTGTCCCTGGCTGACCTGAAGTGAAAGTGGAAAGCAATCAATTAAGCTTTCCACTTAAGGGCCCGTCTCACATAGCGATATCGCTACCGAGATCGCTGCTGAGTCACTAGTTTTGTGACGCAGCAGCGAGCTCACCAGCGATATCGCTGTGTGTGACATTCAGCGACGATCAGCCCCCCTGCCGGGTATCGCTGATCGTCGCTGAAATGTCAGGACCTTTTTTTGATCGCTGGTTTCCCGCTGACAGGCACACATCGCTGCGTGTGACAGGCGGGAGACCAGCGATCCGCTGGTAACCAAGGTACACAGCGGGTTTCCAGGCGCGGGGCTGTGCCTAGAAACCCGCTGTGTACCTTGGATACCAGCGCCCTGATGCAGGGAGCTGGTATCCAAGGTACACAGCGGGTTTCCAAGCGCTGCGCGGTGCCTGGAAACCCGCTGTGTACCTTGGTTACCAGCGGATCGCTGGTCTCCCGCCTGTCACACGCAGCGATGCGTGCCTGTCAGAGGGAAACCAGCGATCAAAAAAAGGTCCTGACATTTCTGCGACGATCAGCGATACCCGGCAGGGGGGGCTGATCGTCGCTGAATGTCACACACAGCGATATCGCTGGTGAGCTCGCTGCTGCGTCACAAAACTAGTGACTCAGCAGCGATCTCGGTAGCGATATCGCTATGTGAGACGGGCCCTTAAGCGATGTTACCCGCAGTGTCGCTGTCCCAGATCGCTGCCTGAGCTGCCTGTTTGGCAGCTCAGCAGCGATCATGTAGCGATACACCAGCGATCCTGACAAGTGCATATCGTTGTCGGGATCGCTGGTGTATCGTTATGTGACACCCAGCCTTTACTCTCCTGTCAGGCAGGAGAGGAACTCATTCATTTGGGGTTTACTGTGAGGCTGCAGCATTAGCTGCGGTCCCTGCAGTAAACATTAACCCTTTCTGAAGGATTTCACCGTGGGACCTGACTGTGCATGGGATAGGTAAGAATAATTTTGCTTTTTTATTTTATTTTTATTACAGGAAATGGTTTTAGCAGGTAAATAAAATATGGTCAAAAACTGTGTGATTATTTCATTAAACTTCTTTTTTATTAAAGTGTGTGTGTTTGATTTTTCTTTCATACAATAGGATTAATAATTGATAGTTGTCTAATTGACAGCTCTCAATTATTAACCTGGCTTAAAGTGACCTTTCAATTGCAAGGTCATTTTAACCCCTTATTAACCCATTCGCCACCGCTACAGGGCAATGGGAATAGACGGGCAAAGTGCCAGAAAGGGCAAATCTAATTAGAGATTTGCCCTTTCTGGGGTGTCTGGGGGCAGATGTTAAGTAGCCGGGGGGGGCCAAAAATAATGGTCCTCTCTGGGCTATTATTATCTGCCCCCACTCACTGGCTTTGTCTGTCTGGTTGCGAAAATAGGGCGGGAGCCCACGCATTTTTTTTCAGCAATTTTACACCTCATATATATATATATACATGTCATTGAATTTGTGACACATATATATATATATTTATATTTGTAGTTCATACACTTCTACATAGTATAATAGCCGCTAATTCAATTGCCGGCTTTTGTGAAAATGCAGAACCCGACATGAAATGACACTTGGTGTACATAGGGTTAACCATGTCTTTTCATGTCCTTTGCTATCTAATTTGCACAAACAATTAAATCAGACTATGTGTGCAAAATTTCACACCTGTAGGGGTTAATTAAAGGTGTAAATTCGTAGCAAAAAAGTCCGGTTTTTTTACAACGAATTTACACCTTTAATTAACCCCTACAGGTGTGAAATTTTGCACACATAGTCTGATTTAATTGTTTGTGCAAATTAGATAGCAAACGACATGAAAAGACATGGTTAACCCTATGTACACCAAGTGTCATTTCATGTCGGGTGACCCGACATGAAATGACACTTGGTGTACATAGGGTTAACCATGTCTTTTCATGTCCTTTGCTATCTAATTTGCACAAACAATTAAATCAGACTATGTGTGCAAAATTTCACACCTGTAGGGTTAATTAAAGGTGTAAATTCGTAGCAAAAAAGTCCGTTTTTTTTACAACGAATTTACACCTTTAATTAACCCCTACAGGTGTGAAATTTTGCACACATAGTCTGATTTAATTGTTTGTGCAAATCAGATAGCAAACGACATGAAAAGACATGGTTAACCCTATGTACACCAAGTGTCATTTCATGTCGGGTGCTTCTGTCTTTTCACTGAAGCCGGCTTTACCCGGCAATTGAATCAAAGGATATTTTACTATGTAGAAGTGTATAAACTATACATATATGTATATATATATGTCACAATGACATGTATATATATATATATGTATTCTATGTGTGTATATTTAGTGTTTACAAGGAAAGAATGGGGTTTTTTTAGTTGCGATATTTTGTTCCCATAGACTTACATGGGACTTCCGGTATCGGTATCGGGTATCACCGATTTTTTAGTGATATCGGCGATACCATTCCGATTCCGATACTTTAGGATATCGGAAAGTATCGCTCAACTCTATTCATGGCCAATAACTCCCGATTACCACGTCATAATTACGTTCAGTTCGAGAAAATTTTCGAGAGAAAAAGGCACAAGGGTTACTCTTAGAGGTCTCTGGATCTCTTTGGGACAAAACGGCACCTGCCCCAATTTTCAGAGGCATCAACCTCCACCTGAAACGGTAGAGAAACATCAGGCTGCCGTAGAATAGGAGCAGAAGTGAATCTCTGCTTAAGTTCCTGAAACGCAGAGACTGCCTCAGGAGGCCAAAGGCCAATTCACCACATCAGAACCCTTTTTGGTCAAATCAGTCAATGGTTTAACAATACCGGAGAAATTACCAATAAATTTACAATAAAAATTGGCAAAACCCAAAAATCTCTGAAGAGCCTTTAATGAAGTAGGTTGGACCCAATCACAGATGGCCTGAACCTTGACCGGGTCCATTTCAATAACAGACGGAGACAAAATGAATCCCAGAAATGAGACCTTCTGTACGCCAAAAAGACACTTTGATCCCTTCACATACAGTGCATTTTCTCTCAAAATCTGGAACACAGTCCGAACATGTTTCACATGAGAGTCCCAGTCATTGGAAAAAATCAAGATATCATCCAAATAAACAATCAGAAATTTATTCACAAAATCCCTGAAAATATCATTCATGAAGGATTGTAAGATGGAAGGAGCATTAGTGAGCCCGAAGGGCATCACTAGGTACTCAAAATGCCCTTCTGGGGTATTAAACGCCGTCTTCCATTCATCCCCGTGCTTAATGCGAATAAGGTTATACGCCCCCCTGAGGTCAAGCTTGGTAAACCAACTAGCACTTTTCACCCTGGAAAACAGGTCAGAAATCAAGGGTAACGGATATTGATACTTCACAGTGATCTTATTCAGAGACGATAATAAATACACGGCCTCAACGAACCATCCTTTTTGGCCACAAAGAAAAAACCGGCACCCAAGGGTGAAGAGGATGGTCTGATATGACCCTTCTCCAATGACTCCTTGATATAATATCGCATAGCATCATGTTCAGGTACAGACAAGTTAAAAAGGCGACCTTTAGGAAATTTACCACCAGGCACTAATTCAATAGCGCAATCGTAGCTCCTGTGAGGGGGCAAAAATGCAGATTTACTTTCACTAAATACATCCGAAAAATCAGTCAAAAAGTCAGGAACATCCTGAGACTTGGGAGAGGCAGAAAAAACAGGAGTGTCGGCATTAACACATTGACAGCCCCAACTGGTCGCAGACACAGATTTCCAATCCAAAACAGGATTATGAGACTGTAACCAAGGGAAACCTAGTACAATAATGTCATGCAGATTATACAGCACCAGAAATTTGCAACTCTCCTGATGATCTGGTTCAACCCTCATTATCACCTGAGTAGAAAACTGGGGTTTATTCTCCGCCAAAGGGGTAGAATCAATGCCCAGTAGGGAATAGACTTTCGCAGGGTATCATGGGAAACCCACAACGTTTGGCAAAGTCAAAATCCATCAGGTTAATAGCTGCTCCTGAATCAAAAAAATCCTGAGCAGAAAATGTGGACAGGGAGCAAATCAGGGTAACAGTCAACAGAAATTTAGTCTGAACACTACCCAAGACAACTGAGCGTGCAAAACGTCTTCCCCGCTTAGGGCAGACTGAAATAGCATGAGAGGCATCACCACAGTAGAAACATAACCCATTGCGCTTTCGAAACTCATGACGCTGAGCCCCAGAAGTCACTCTATCACACTGCATGGGCTCAGAAGCTGGCTCACAAGGCAAGACTATCTCACGCATACCTTTGCGCTCACGCAAATGTCTGTCAATTTGAATAGCCAATGACATAGAATTATTGAGACGAGAGGGGACAGGGAATCCCACCATAACATCCTTTACATTCTCTGACAGCCCCTTCCGAAAAAGGGCTGCCAAAGCATCATCATTCCATTTGGTCAGGACTGCCCACTTTCGGAATTTCTGACAGTACAACTCAGCGTCTTCAAGACCCTGATTTAATGCCAACAATGTTTTTTCAGCTTGATCAGTGACATTAGGTTCATCGTACAATAACCCCAGAGCCAGAAAAAATGCATCAATATAATTCAAAACAAGATCCCCAGGTGTCAGGGAAAAAGCCCAATCCTGAGGATCGCCGCGTAGGAGAGAGATGACAATTTGAACCTGCTGTGCTGCGTTACCTGAAGACTTAGGCTTTAAGGCAAAAAACAACTTACAGTTATTTTTGAAATTCAGAAATTTAGCCCGATCCCCCAAAAACAAATCTGGCATGGGAATCCTAGGTTCCACAACCGGCAACCCTGCAAGATAGGTAACAATACTCCAACCTCAGTAGCAAGCTGATCCACACGGCAGACAACTGTGCAAACTCCATTGAGAGAAAAAAAATCCTCCTCAGCACCCAGAGAAAAAGAGGGAAAAAATGCAACAGACAGGAAAAAAAAAAAAAAATCTCTGACAACTTTTTTCTTTCCACACTATTTTTCCCTTCTGTGAGTACCATATAATTTTCAGTTAAGGCCGGTGATACTGTTATGCTTCGGTAGCTGAGGAGGACAGGAACAACAGCAGGGCAGCCGAACACCTGAGATGTTGGTAACTGATGGGTTGCAGATTCCTAAACTAACGACACAACTAGAGGTAGCCGTGGAGCGTTCCTACGTTGATCCTAGACGCCTCGTCACAGCCTGAGAGATAACAACACCTAAAGGCAGAAAGATGAAAGCTATCTGCCCCTGAGCAGATCCCCAAAGAAAATAGGAAGCCCCCAAACATATAATGGTGGTTAGACAATATGAAAATACAAACATAGGCAGAAAATAGACTGAGCAAACGCTGGGGCCACAAGCTGACTAAATAGGACAGGACAGGAGAGATTACTTTCTGCAACCCAGAAAACCCTACAAAAATCCAACAATTCTGATTACAAAAATACTGAGATCACAGGATCTCGCCACCCACTAAATCATATCTCAGTGTGAACAAAAACCTAGCCGTAGCCGCTGAAAAAACAGGAAAAAGCAAATGAGCAAATAACAGTGGCTGCAGAAAAACTGTGAGGAGCTCAGGCCCCAGGAGGGGACCTGGCTGACCTCCCAAAAGTGCAGAAAACAATGCAAAAAGCAAGCACAAAAAGAAAAGCAAAAAATATCTTATCTGAAAGCAGGAGATGCAGGCAAGACTCCAGCAAACTTCCAAATGAACCAGGAACCACAATTGAGACAAGAACAATTGTTCACCGCAACCATCATGGGAGGGAACCTCCCTTATATCAGACCAGTCCATTATTCCAGATCGCCACTCCTCGCTGAAAGGTTCAGTACTGTCTGTAACCACCAGAGGGAGCCTCTGCTCAGAAACCATCTCTAGCACATTCATAACACTACACTGTATACAGCTGTACGCTTCTGATACAGTAACGTTTTTCTGCCTTTTGTATTACGGTCAAATCCATACTGAGAGAGCGTCTGTGTGTGACTCTGGAAATATATTTGGAGATTTAAATTTTCTCCTATACTGTATACACCTGTATGCTTCTGATACAGTACCGTTTTTCTGCCTTTTGTATTACTGTCAAATCCATACTGAGTGAGCGTCTGTGTGTGACTCCGGGAAATAAATAGAGATTAAAATTTTTTCCTACGCCGTATACAGCTGTCCGCTTCTGATACAGTACCGTCTTTCTGCTGTTTTTATTACGGTCAAATCCATACTGAGAGAGCGTCTGTGTGTGACTCCGGAAATATATACAGAGATTTAAATTTTCCCCTACATCATATACAGCTGTACGCTTCTGATACAGTACCATATATATGCTGGTATTTTTGGTACATTTTCCCAAACATGAGGAAGTATGGTGGAAGAAGCCGCGGACGTGGGGGTTTGCCGTTTCCCCTCCGGGGGCTTGTGCTCCTCTCAGTTTAGTTCAGCCACTGTTGTTTGTTCATTTGCCTTTTCCAGTTTTTTCAGTGGCTGCTGTTTAGTTTTGTTACACCAGAGAACTAATTTAGGTGGTAGAGGTCGTGTGATCTCAGGTGTTTTTGTAATTAGTAGAGTTGGTACTTTTCAGGGTTTTTTGGGATTGCAGTAAGTGTTCTTCCTATCCTTTTCTATTTAGGAAGTTTGGGCCCCAACGTTTGCTCATACTATTTTCTGTCTGTGTCTGTATTTTCCTCTTGTCTAACCGCCATTACATGTTTGGGGGCTTTCTATGTTCTTTGGGGATCTGCTCCGGGGCAGATAGTTTTCCTCTTTCTGTCTTTAGGTGTAGTTAGCTTCTCAGGCTGTGACGAGGCGTCTAGGACCAACGTAGGTACGCTCCACGGCTGCCTTTAGTTGTGGTGGTTAGTCAGGGTACTGCAATCCCATAGATTCCAACCTCTCTGGTGTATTTCCTTTTTTGCCTGCTCTCCTCAGCTACCAAATCATAACAGTATCACCGGCCCAAAAACTGATATTTGAATGGTACTCACAGAAGGGAAAAATAGTGTTAAAAAAAAAGAAGATTGTCAGAGTTGTCAGAGATTTTTTTTTTTTTTCCCTCTGTTTCTCTGAATGCTGAGGAGGATTTTTTTTTCTCTCAATGGAGTTTGCACAGTTGTCTGGCCGTGTGGATCAGCTTGCCACTGAAGTTCGGAGTATTGCTACCTATCTTGCAGGGTTGCCTGTTGTGGAACCTAGGATTCCCATGCCAGATTTGTTTTTAGGGGATTGAGCTAAATTTCTGAATTTCAAAAATAACTGTAAGTTGTTTTTTGCCTTGAAATCTAAGTCCTCAGGGAACGCAGCACAGCAGGTTCAAATTGTCATCTCTCTCCTGCGCGGCGATCCTCAGGATTGGGCTTTTTCCCTGACACCTGGGGATCCTGTTTTGAGTATTGTTGATGCATTTTTTCAGGCTCTGGGGTTATTGTACGATGAGCCTAATGTCACTGATCAAGCAGAAAAAGCCTTGTTGTCATGTATAGTGTACAGTTCCTATAGCGTCTTGTGCTTGGGTGCGAGGAAAACACATGAGACACAGGTTGATATGAAATGACTTGTATTACTTCATACAAGCATGCAGAAAAGGTCACACAGTTTGCAGGAACAGAGGCAGGAGACACAGCAGGCCAGAGTAACTTCAAGCTCTACAATAACTCTCCAAAGCAGGTTCAGGATCTCTTCTCTGTACCGTAATTCCTCTGCAAACATGGATTCACCAGACAGCAGGTTTCCAGAGTCCAAAAGTGTTCCAAAGTTCCTCAGTAGGAAATAGCTGGAGTCCAAAATCCTAGGTTTCCAGGAGTCAGGTCACAGGCTGACTGAAGCTTGATTCAGGAGCACTGATTGTTCAGCTGAGGCTGCTTAAGAAGCAAGAGGAGAGAATCAGGGCGGGAACATGAAAGCTGGAACCTCCATATTAACTGAGGGCAAGATAGCTGCAGCAAGACAGAAAGCAAAATGGCCGACGGAAAACTGAGTTTCAAGGAACATGTCAAAAGAGACAAAGAACCTTACATTACTCCCCCCTTAGGGACAACCTCCGGATGACCTCAGACCAGGCTTGTCAGGGTACCTCTGATGAAACTGGCGGAGCAGACGAGGAGCATTTACATTATTGACTGGCTCCCATGAGTTTTTTATCATAATATCAAATATGCAAGCTGACACCTCGGAATAGTTTCAAAGATCTTCCTGACCAGACGACGGGTCAAACGAAAAAGTCACAGAAACATAGGGTATGCAGCCAGTAGGGAGTATGAAAAACTTTACTCAGTTCTCAGTGAAACACACGACGCGCTATATCTATTGAGCTATTAATCAAGTACTTACCAAATTAGCGATGGTAGTCCTTATTTAGTCTGGTGACAGCCAACACCAATCCACGAAAGCTGGTGCAAATTAGAATTATATGCTGCTTTTGTACAGCCAATTACAATTTTCCTGTTCAAGCAATAGTGCACTATCTTTAAAGAATATAACTGCAAGGGCATAAAAAATGCATGAAATATTCAGGAGATATACTCATGGTAAAAGTACACTTTAGTAGCGCCTAGAGTCTGTTTAGAAACCAGCATGAATGAGTCACCAATCATGTGTGCAGACTAACAGCAGTAGCTCCATGTCGATTGTTCTTTCTCTGCCCCTTACTGGGAGGCAAGTTCTTATGTCCAATGCCCACAGATTTCCAGAATTGAAGATTGCAACCCCTTCGTCCGTAAACAAACTCATTCAGGTACTCCATGTAAGCGAAACACATCTAATCATCATTTGTAGCAAGGTAAACGGATCCCATGGATAAATGCGCCGTTTGTTTTTTTGTTTTTTTTTTTGATTTTGTTGCCCAATGAATCAAGTCGGGGACCGGGTTGGAAGATTGAGCCAGTGGTGAGGAGCATTTTTGGCCGTGACCTTCTTAAATGAGGTCATGATTTAACATGCGGGACCTGTGATGTGGCGGTCACATGGTCGGAATAGAATCTGCTGCTTAGTGTCCACTGATCCACTCACGTTTGAGTTGCTACCTCTTGAATCATGTGCTTTGGTTTCCGATCCACACAGGCATTCTTAAAAAATTGTCTCTGGATGGTGGCAAAAGATCGCAGAGTAGCTCTGAGTCCAAGTGGCTGTATGAATCATCCTGAATTGGCAGGGACGAATAGTTTAGGGAGTAATGAATTGGTCAGCTAATGAATTAGAGTAGTGATCAGCATTACATGGCATCTCATAGAAAGACAAATAATTGTTGAAAGTTTACAGTGGAGGTCAACTCTCTGATAAATTAGTCATGTGTTTTGTACTTTGCAGTATTGTTCTATTGTGATGTTCCTATTTCACTTGAATCACTGTTTTAAATTGTATATTGCTGTATAAAATGTTATATATGTCTATTTGCACTGTGGGCGGTTCCTGGATGGTGATTGGCTTCTCCACACCATTTAAGGACACCATTTTGCCCTATTTTGTATACTTGATAAAGGCCTAATAATGGCCGAAACGTCGTGTTTTATGGTGGCTGAATAAAGTTTTTTCATACTTCTACCTGGACTGGATGCTGTTCCTATTTTTCTGTTGGCTCCCATGAGTTGTCCTCCACTGGGTAGCCCTGCCATTTAATCAAATATTGCAACTGATTTCTGTACAACCTGGAATCTAGAATCCTTTCCACCATAAATTCTTCCTGACCATCGACCAGCACTGGGTCAGGGCAAGGAGAAGAGCGTCCAGGAAACGTATTGGGTGTTGCAGCCTTTAGTAGGGATACATGAAAGACAGGGTGGATTCTCATAGTTCTGGGCAGTTGAAGACGACAAGCAACAGCACTTATAATCTTACTGATCTTATAAGGTCCAATGTACTTATGTCCCAATTTAGACGATGGAATCTTTATTTTAAGATTTCTGGTTGACAGCCAGACCAAATCTCTACCTTGAAAGCTGGTGCAGGTTTATGAAATTTATCTGCTGCTTTCTTGTACCTTTCCTGAGCCAATTCTAGATTTTCCTTTAGAAGATCCATATTCTTTTGTAAAGAAGTGATTTTTTCAGCCACTGCCGACAAGGGCATATCTATGGGAAATCGAGGAAGAATGTTAGGATGATAACCTAGATTGGAGTAAAAAGGAGACTGCTTAGTGGAGGCGCTCTGAGAGTTGTTATAAGAGAACTCAGCAAGTGGAAGTAGATCCACCCAATCATCTTGTAGGTGGCAGATAAAGCAGCGGAGATACTGCTCCAGGGTCTGATTGGTTCGTTCTGTCTGTCCATTAGTCTGGGGATGAAAAGCAGAAGAAAGGTTTACTTTAATGTCCAATGCGGCACAGAAATTTTGCCAAAACCTTGAAGTGAATTGCACCCCTCGATCCGAAATGACCTCATCCGGTACTCCATGTAAGCGAAACACATTCTTAATCATTAAGTCTGATGTCTGTTTTGCAGTGGGTAAACCGACACAAGGGATAAATGAGCTGCCTTTGTTAGACGATCAACCACCACTAGAATGGTGTTCTTCCCCTTTAGAGGTTGGTAACTCCACAATGAAGTCCATAGAAATGGATCCCCATGGGCGGGACGGGGTGGGAAGAGGTTGTAACAGACCAGTTGGTGAGGAGCGAGGTGTTTTGCATCTTGCACAGACTTCACATGAAGTGACATAGTTTAAAACATCTTTCCTGTAAGTGGGCCACCAAAAGAAACGAGAAAGAAATTCTTGTGTCTTTAGAATTCCCCTATGCCCGGCTATCTTGGAATCGTTGATGAGTTGCAATACTCTCAATCTGACTGTTTCAGGTATATACAGACGTTGTCCCTGAATCCACACACCATTCTTAAAAACAAGACTTACGTCCCTTGGAGGTTGAGCCAACAAAGAATCCGCATGGTATGCTTCCTTGATGTCCTTAAGTAGGTCTTGATTATGAATCACTCCCAGGAATCTAGAGTCAGGAAGAATAGTCTTAGGAGGAGTAAGTGGACGTGTCTCTGCTGAATGAATCCTAGAGAGTGCATCAGCCTTTCCATTGCGCGATCCTGGTCTATAAGAAATTACAAAATTAAATTGGTTTAGGAAAAGATTCCAGCGAGCCTGGCGAGGAGTCAGGCACTTAGCCGACCTGATAAATTCAAGGTTACGATGGTCTGTCAGGACGACTATTTGCTGTGCAGCTCCCTGAAGAAGGTGTCTCCATTCCTTGAAGGCGGCAATAATGGCCAACAATTCTCTATTGCCCACATCGTAGTTCCTCTCAGCCGAAGACAACTGCTGGGAAAAGAAGGCACAGGGATGCAAGACATTCTTCTCACCTGTTCTCTGAGAGAGTATAGCTCCAACGGCACAGTCTGAAGCATCCACCTCTATTATGAAGGCAAGCTCGGGGTTGGGATGTACTAAGATAGGTGCGGTGGTAAATTTATCCTTTAAACAGGAAAATGCTTCCTGCGCTTGCGGGGTCCAGGAGAACCTAGACTGTTTCCGGGTAAGTTGGGTGATAGGTGACACTACCTCAGAGAAATTCCTAATGAAACGTCTATAGAAGTTGGCAAACCCGATGAAGCGCTGCACCTCCTTCACATTTCTAGGAATTGGCCAATCCTTTATGGCTTGGGTCTTGCTTCCATCCATACTAATCACTTGCATAGATAGTACATACCCCAGAAATTGAATTTCGGTCCTATGGAATTCACACTTTTCAAGTTTGATGTAGAGATGGTTTTGTCTTAGGCGTTCTAAGACCATTCTACATGTCCATGATGTTCCTCTGTGGAGTTAGAAAAAATTAGAATATCATCCAGATAAATCACCACAAATGTATCTAGGAGATCCCTGAAGATGTCATTCACCAAGTGTTGGAAAGTGGCTGGGGCGGTACTCAGACCAAAAGGCATAACTAGATATTCAAAGTGTCCATAGCGTGACCTGAATGCAGTCTTCCATTCATCCCCAGGTCTAATACGGACCAAGTTATAGGCCCCACGGAGATCCAGTTTAGAGAAAATTTTGGCGTGCCGCACTCTCTCCAACAACTCAGGGATTAAAGGCAATGGATAACGGTTTCTAATAGTAACCTTATTGAGTTCCCTATAGTCTATGCAGGGTCTCAGAGATCCATCTTTCTTCTTCACAAAGAAGATGGGTGCACCTGCGGGAGATGAAGAGGGGCGTATGAAGCCTTTGGCTAGATTTTTGTCATGTGTGCATTGCCACGAAGATCGTCGCGGTTGCACATTTTGACTTCTCACAGCTGATCTGCTGTTTCTTTGTGTTTGGCAGCTAGGGAGTTAATTCTGTCTGTGCTCGGTGCTGGGACTGGGTGCAGTTTCTCCCGGCTGCAATTGATTATTTGTTGATTGGTTTCCTTTAAATTCCTGGTTGTCTGCTTGGGGAGTTGCCAGTGAAACCTTCATGCAGACCACAGATAGGAATGAATCTGTATAGACTTTAGTTGTGAGCTCCTTAGTTGTTCTAAGCTCAACTTTGTTAGAGTTTATTTCCCAGACCATTTATGTTCCTTTGGTGTTTGAGTGTGTATGCAAGCGAGTGTTATCCTGTCTGTCTTATATGTCTAATCTGTGTATTTAGCTGAGATCAGCCCATATCCCTTTGGTGGTAGTCAGGATCCTTCTTAGGACTGATTACAGGGTTCAGGGTCTGATAGGAGACAGGGTTAGGTTGGAGACTTGGACCTCTGAACCATTATCAGTACCTCCAAGGTGAGGGATTAGTTAGGACCCCAGTTTAGGGTCAGGTTAGATCCCGGTCCACCTCTTTCCTGTTTCAGCTCATCAAGTCCTCAAGATTAACCCTGAGTTCAGCAGATATCGTGTCAGGTAAATCTATTCTATACTTACATGCTGATGTTGCTATACTAGTTGTTGTATAGAGTGTTGTTCCTGTATTAATAGTTTACTGACATTGTATACATATCATTAGACAGCGTGACATTTTCACTGGCCATAAAAATTATCTCCAGTTACCATGGATCCAGTAGCCCAGCTGGCTCTGCAGTTGCAGGGATTATCCATGGAGCTGACGGACATTAAGTCCAAAGTTTTGTCTCCCTGGAGCAAACCAGAGTTGAACCTAAAGTAGCTCTCCCGGACAGGTTCACTGGTGGGCGAGACAAATTTTTCACCTTCCGGGAGGCATGTAAATTGTATTTTCGGCTTCGGCCTCGATCATCAGGGAGTGATGAGCAGAGAGTGGGAATTGTTATCTCACTTCTGCAAGGGGACCCTCAATCCTGGGCATTTTCCCTTCCTCCGGGATCCCCGGCTCTACTGTCTGTAGATCAATTTTTTACTGCCCTGGGATTGGTATATGATGACCCAGATCGGGTCTCTCTTGCTGAGACAAAATTACGTAAGATACAGCAGGGAGATCGTCCTGCAGAGGAATTTGCTTCTGAGTTTCGTAGATGGGCCACAGATACTCAGTGGAATGACCCAGCTCTTAGGAGCCAGTTTTGTCATGGGCTTTCTGATAAATTAAAAGACGTTTTGGCTCAGTATGAGTCTCCTCCTTCTCTGGAGGCTGCTATGGCCTTAGCTATCCGTACTGATAGACGGCTTCGGGAGAGGGGTGAGGTAACCCCACTCCCTGTTGTTTCTCCACCTACCACTAAAGTCCCTTATGTTGAGGTTCCCCTTGTCTGTTCGGATGAGCCTATGCAGTTGGGAGGGACATCATTTCGTAGGAGGGGATTGGCGGTACGCCGCAGGACTAGAAGATGTTTTTTCTGCGGGAAAGAGGGACATTTTGTTGGAGAATGTCCATCCCGTGCCTTGTTGAGCCAAAAGTCGCCGGAAAAACTGTTAATCCCAGGTTGTGTGGTGGACGACAACCTGGGAGTATGTATTTCATCCGCCAGTTCTTCTCAGTTCCTTGTACCAGTGGAGGTGGTGGTTGGTACGAGAGTGGAGAGATTGTCTGTTCTTCTTGATAGTGGTTCCGGGGCTAATCTGGTTGACGCTCAGTTTGCTCAGGCTCAAGGTATGCATCTGAGTGTATTGGTCAAACCGATCCCTATATTCTCCATTGACGCCAGGCCTCTCGGCCAAGGTAGCTTTGTTCATGAGGTTCATAACATTGACCTTCGGGTAGGGGCAATACATAGGGAACAATTATCTTGTTATGTGTTGGAGGGTCTACCTACTCCCATTGTGTTGGGACTTCCTTGGTTGGTTAAACATAACCCTGTGATTAATTGGCAGTCCAGAGAAATAAGCCAATGGGGTGAGTTTTGCAAAAGCAACTGCATGAACACAGTCATCAGTGCGGTCGTGCCTAGTACATTGCCTCCTTTTTTGGAGGATTTTGGGGATGTTTTCTCTGAGGAGGGGTGTCAGGAGTTGCCTCCTCATCGCGTGTATGACTGCTCTATTAATCTCCTTCCTGATGCTAAGTTGCCTAAAGCTAGGTTGTATAATCTTTCTGGTCCTGAGAGGCAGGCTATGAAAGATTATATTTCTGAAAGTCTGGCCAAAGGGCATATTAGACCTTCATCTTCCCCAGTAGCCGCAGGGTTCTTCTTTGTGAAGAAGAAAGATGGAGGCCTACGCCCTTGCTTGGATTTCCGCGAACTTAATCGGATTACTGTTCGAGATCCGTATCCACTCCCTCTTATTCCTGATCTCTTCAATCAAATTGTTGGCGCAAATGGTTTTCTAAATTGGATCTCAGGGGGGCGTATAATCTGATTAGGATAAAAGAGGGGGATGAGTGGAAAACGGCGTTTAACACGCCGGAGGGACATTATGAAAACCTGGTTATGCCTTTTGGTCTGACTACTGCACCAGCAGTATTCCAACATTTTGTTAATGACATTTTTCGTCACCTTGTGGGGCTGTTTGTGGTTGTATATTTGGACGACATTTTAATTTACTCGCCAGATCTTGTGTCTCATCAGGAGCATGTGAGACAGGTGTTGCAGATCTTGCGAGACAATAAACTATACGCCAAACTGGAGAAGTGTGTATTTGCCGTACAGGAACTTCAGTTTTGGGGTTTTTTGGTGTCAGCCTCCGGTTTCCGTATGGACCCTGAAAAGGTGAGAGCAGTGCTTGAATGGGATCAGCCAGGGGATCTTAAGGCTCTGCAGCGTTTTTTGGGGTTTGCTAACTACTACCGGAAATTTATTTGTAATTTCTCATCTGTCGTCAAACCTCTCACTGACATGACAAGAAAAGGGACGGATTTTTTCTAAATGGTCGGACAAAGCTTGCCAAGCCTTTTCCTCTTTGAAGAAATGTTTTGCTTCGGCACCCGTTCTCATCCAACCAGATGCATCTCAGCCGTTCATTGTGGAGGTGGATGCGTCTGACGTAGGGGTGGGTGCTATATTGTCCCAGGGTCCGTCCCCTGGTAAATGGCATCCGTGCGCTTTCTTTTCTAAGAAATTGTCGTCCGCCGAAAGGAATTATGATATCGGCAATAGGGAACTTTTGGCCATTAAGTTAGCTTTTGAAGAATGGCGTCACTTTTTGGAGGGGGCAGTCCACCCGGTTACCGTTATTACTGATCACAAGAACCTGCTGTATTTGGAATCCGCTAAGCGTCTGAATTCCAGACAAGCTCGATGGTCGTTGTTTTTTACCAGGTTTAATTTTGTCGTCACTTATCGCCCGGGGTCTAAGAATGTAAAGGCTGATGCCTTGTCTCGCAGTTTCCCAGGGGCCGGGAAAACGGATGACCCGAGTCCTATCCTTCAGGAGGGGGTGGTAGTGTGTCGGCTGTATTTTCTGAGCTTGAGGAGGAGGTGTTAGAGGCTCAGGGGGACGCCCCTGCAGGACCTCCAGGGAGACTGTTTGTCCCAAATCTGTTGAGACAAAAGGTTATTGAGGCACATCATAATTCTGCTCTAGCAGGACATCCAGGGAGTAAGGCTACTTTAGATCTCCTTTCTCGCCGGTTTTGGTGGCCTAATGCTAATAAAGATGTTATAACTTTTGTCGCGTCATGTGGGGTGTGTGCTCGCTCTAAAACCCCTCATACCCGTCCGTCTGGGACCCTTTTACCCTTGAAACTTCCGGAGCGTCCATGGACTCATTTATCTATGGACTTCATTCGGACCTTCCTCCGTCGTCAGGGAATACTGTCATACTGGTGGTTGTTGACAGGTTCAGTAAGATGGCACATTTCGTTGCTCTTCCTGCACTCCCTAATGCTAAAACTCTGGCGCAGGTGTTCATTAGGGAGATCGTTAGACTTCATGGGTTGCCTTCTGATGTGGTGTCAGATAGGGGGTCTCAGTTTGTGTCCAAATTTTGGAGGGCATTTTGTTTACGTCGGGGGATGCAATTGTCATTTTCCTCGGCTTTTCATCCGCAGACCAATGGTCAGACAGAGCGTCTGAATCAAAGCCTAGAGACTTATCTTCGGTGTTTTGTCTCAGAGAACCAGGAGGACTGGTCTTCTTTCTTGCCTCTGGCAGAGTTCGCTCTTAACAACAGGCGGAGCGAGTCCACTGGTAAGTCCCCGTTTTTTGGGGCATATGGTTTCCATCCCCAGTTTTGTACTTTCAATGGGGGGGGCCCTTCTGGGGTTCCTGAGGAGGAGCATTTCTCGTCGTCACTTGCTTCTGTGTGGAGAGGTGTATTGAATAATCTGAGTGCGATGGGGAACCGTTACAAACGTATGGCTGATAGGAGGAGAGTTTCTGGTCCAGACCTGAATGTGAACGATCTGGTATGGTTGTCTACCAGGAATATAAAACTTAAGGTGCCCTCCTGGAAACTGGGTCCCAGATTCATCGGGCCGTACAGGATCAGTTCCATAAATAATCCTGTGGCATTTCGTCTGGACCTCCCTCCTACGTTTAAAATTCATAATGTGTTCCACAAGTCATTACTTAAAAGGTATGTGGCACCAGTCATACCGTCACCTCTACCTCCTCCTCCTGTGTTGGTCAATGGTAACTTGGAATTTCAAGTATCAAAGATCATTGACTCACGTCTGAATCGCCGGTCCCTTCAGTACTTGGTGCATTGGAAGGGGTATGGTCCAGAGGAGAGGACGTGGGTCCCTGCGTCTGATGTTAACGCAGATCGTTTGGTTCGGACCTTCCACAGAATTCACCCGGGCAGGCCTGGCCCTGAGGGTCCGGAGGCCCCTCGTAGAAGGGGGGGTACTGTCATGTGTGCATTGCCACGAAGATCGTCGCGGTTGCACATTTTGACTTCTCACAGCTGATCTGCTGTTTCTTTGTGTTTGGCAGCTAGGGAGTTAATTCTGTCTGTGCTCGGTGCTGGGACTGGGTGCAGTTTCTCCCGGCTGCAATTGATTATTTGTTGATTGGTTTCCTTTAAATTCCTGGTTGTCTGCTTGGGGAGTTGCCAGTGAAACCTTCATGCAGACCACAGATAGGAATGAATCTGTATAGACTTTAGTTGTGAGCTCCTTAGTTGTTCTAAGCTCAACTTTGTTAGAGTTTATTTCCCAGACCATTTATGTTCCTTTGGTGTTTGAGTGTGTATGCAAGCGAGTGTTATCCTGTCTGTCTTATATGTCTAATCTGTGTATTTAGCTGAGATCAGCCCATATCCCTTTGGTGGTAGTCAGGATCCTTCTTAGGACTGATTACAGGGTTCAGGGTCTGATAGGAGACAGGGTTAGGTTGGAGACTTGGACCTCTGAACCATTATCAGTACCTCCAAGGTGAGGGATTAGTTAGGACCCCAGTTTAGGGTCAGGTTAGATCCCGGTCCACCTCTTTCCTATTTCAGCTCATCAAGTCCTCAAGATTAACCCTGAGTTCAGCAGATATCGTGTCAGGTAAATCTATTCTATACTTACATGCTGATGTTGCTATACTAGTTGTTGTATAGAGTGTTGTTCCTGTATTAATAGTTTACTGACATTGTATACATATCATTAGACAGCGTGACATTTTTCATCTATGTAGTCCTTCAAAGCTTTGAGCTCGGGCCCCGCTAGGGGGTAGATCTTACCAAAAGGTATCTCGGCTCCAGGCAATAATTCGATTGGACAATCATATGGACGGTGAGGAGGAAGCTGATCAGCGTTCTTCTTGTCACATAAATCCACATAGTCCTGGTATACAGCTGGTAGTTCAGGGACTGACATGGTTCCTTTAGGAACAGAGCAAGCTGAAACTCCTTGACTCATCTGTTTCTCCGGAAAGTGTAATTCTTTGGTCTCCCAGTTAATCGTAGGATTCTGCGCCTGTAGCCATGGTAGCCCTAGAATAATGGGAAAGTGGGGAGAAGAGATAAGCATAAAAGACATTTTCTCCTGATGATCTTTACCCATAAGGACCCTCAAAGGCTCTGTTTCCTGATCCACTGGTCCAGAGGTCAGCAGGGAGCCATCCACAGTCTCCATCTGTACTGGAGTAGCCTTCTTCACTGAACGTATCCCCTGTTTCAGAGCAAAGGAGATATCCACAAAATTTCCACTTGCTCCTGAGTCGATCATAGCAGAGCTAGACACCCAGACTGAGTCAACCCAGAGTTTGATGGAAAGGAAGCAATGAGAATTGTTTCTTTTACAACTCAGCTGGGACACCGCTGAGGAAACTTGAAAAATTGCAGCGTTTATACCGTCATTGTCCCCAGAACTAACAGAGTTTAAGTCCGAAAAATCAAGATCTCTTGCAGCAGATCTCTCTGGAATCTGAGGCTCGGACATGACAGAGCTCCTCTCGCAACACTCACAGTGAATGACTGCTGCAGTAGTCTTACGAGAACGGCTGGGGCAGTTTATAATGAAGTGCCCTGACTTACCACAGTAAAAAGATAGATTTTCCTTTATACGATGTTCTTTGCGTGCATCACTAACCCGTCTTTGTAAAGAGTCCACCTGCATGGGTTCAGGTTCTGGTTCCCTTGTGATCCTACTCAAAGGTTCCTTAGCTGAGGAGGGAGGTAGGAAAAGGTTAGTGCGATTATTTCGAACCATCTCTCTTGTCTGCGTTCAGTCAGACGAGCATCAATACGGATACAATAGTTAATAAAGTCACCTAACTCAGTGGGAGGGTCGGCACGAGCAAGTTCATCCTTAATCAGTGGAGACAACCCTTTCCGAAAAATAGATTTTTTGGTGGAAGTGTCCCAAGTGGTATCAAGAGCCCATCTCCTGAAATCCAAGGCATATTCGGCTACTGAACGCTTACCTTGGCGCAAAGTTAACATGGCTGCTTCAGCTGTTGCACCTCGATTGGGGTCATCAAACACCTGCCCCATGGCTGAAATAAAAGCATCAAGGTGATTCAAACAATCATCCTCAGTCTCAATCAGAGGGTTTGCCTCATCAAAGCCTTATTGGTAAGCAACATGATTATAGTAAGCACTTTGGATCGTTCAGTGGGAAATTGTGAAGCATGTGCAGAGAAAAATAGATTGCATTGGTTAATAAATCCCCTGAATTTCTCACGTTCACCGCCAAAACGAAAAGGAGGTAACTTGGGGATCCCAGAACTCGGGGTTATGGCAGGAGCCTGGACTCGTTCCTCTAGAGCCTCAATCCTGGCTCGTAATTCCTGGGTAGTTTCTCCAAACACTTGCAAATTATGATTAGTGAGGTCCTGTAGGCTTGCAAAACGGGTCTTTATAGTCTGTATATCTGCAAGGATTGTATCAGTCACTCCGCAAAGCTCATTTATGCGGGCCTCCATTTTCCAGATCTTTTAAGGCAGAAGTGCTGGAAGGAGAAGAGAAAAGGAAAAAAAAAAAACAATAGTGTTTACCTGTGGTAACACTCCAGAGTAACATTTAAGGGAATGCGCTCACCTGGAATGGTTGTGAGAAGTCACAACCACTGTCATCACAGAAGGTATTAAATGGACATCTGATATCCACAGTCACAGCAGACACGGCTTTCCCAGACCCAGAGACACTAAACATTGGCTCCTGAATCTTGTCATGTATAGTGTACAGTTCCTATAGCGTCTTGTGCTTGGGTGCGAGGAAAACACATGAGACACAGGTTGATATGAAATGACTTGTATTACTTCATACAAGCATGCAGAAAAGGTCACACAGTTTGCAGGAACAGAGGCAGGAGACACAGCAGGCCAGAGTAACTTCAAGCTCTACAATAACTCTCCAAAGCAGGTTCAGGATCTCTTCTCTGTACCGTAATTCCTCTGCAAACATGGATTCACCAGACAGCAGGTTTCCAGAGTCCAAAAGTGTTCCAAAGTTCCTCAGTAGGAAATAGCTGGAGTCCAAAATCCTAGGTTTCCAGGAGTCAGGTCACAGGCTGACTGAAGCTTGATTCAGGAGCACTGATTGTTCAGCTGAGGCTGCTTAAGAAGCAAGAGGAGAGAATCAGGGCGGGAACATGAAAGCTGGAACCTCCATATTAACTGAGGGCAAGATAGCTGCAGCAAGACAGAAAGCAAAATGGCCGACGGAAAACTGAGTTTCAAGGAACATGTCAAAAGAGACAAAGAACCTTACACTTGTTGGCATTAAATCAGGGGCTTGAGGACGCTGAGTTATACTGTCAGAGATTCCGAAGGTGGGCAGTCCTGACCAAATGGAATGACGAAGGGTCTGTCAGAGAATGTAAAGGATGTTATGGTGGGATTCCCTGTCCCCTCTGGTCTCAATGATTCTATGTCATTAGCGATTCAAATTGACAGACGTTTGCGTGAGCGTAGAGGTATGCGTGGAATAGTGTTGCCTTGTGAACCAGCTTCTGAACCCATGCAGTGTGATAGAGTGGCTTCTGGGGCACAGCGTCATGAGTTTCGAAAACGCAATGGGTTGGGTAGTGTTCAGACTAAATTTTTGTTGACTTGATACCCCTACGGAAGTCTATTCCCTACTGGGGATCGATTCTACCCCTTTGGCTGAGAATAAACCTCAGTTCTCTACTCAGGTGATAATGAGGGTTGAACCTGATCATCAGGAGAGTTGCAAATTTTTGGTGCTGTATAATCTGCATGACATTATCGTACTGGGTTTCCCTTGGTTACAGTCTCATAATCCTGTTTTAGATTGGAAATCTGTGTCTGTAACCAGTTTGGGCTGCCAATGTGTTAATACCAACACTCCTGTTTTTTCTGCCTCCCCCAGGCTCAGGATGTTCCTGACTTTTTGACTGATTTTTCTGATGTGTTTAGCGAAAGTAAATCTGCATCCTTGCCCCCCCATAGGAGCTATGACTGCGCTATTGAATTAGTGCCTGGTAGTAAATTCCCTAAAGGTCGCCTTTATAACTTGTCTGTACCTGAACATGACGCTATGCGGTCTTATATCAAGGAGTCACTGGAGAAGGGTCATATCAGACCATCCTCTTCACCCTTGGGTGCCGGTTTTTTCTTTGTGGCCAAAAAGGATGGTTCATTAAGGCCGTGTATTGATTATCGTCTCTTGAACAATATCACTGTGAAATATCAATATCCGTTACCCTTGATTTCTGACCTGTTTTCCAGGGTGAAAAGTGCTACTTGGTTTACCAAGCTTGACCTCAGGGGGGCATATAACCTTATTCGCATTAAGCACGGGGATGAATGGAAGACGGCATTTAATACTCCAGAGGGGCATTTTGAGTACCTAGTGATGCCCTTTGGGCTCACTAATGCTCCTTCTGTCTTCCAGTCCTTCATGAATGACATTTTCAGGGATTTTGTGGATAAATTTCTGATTGTTTATTTGGATGATATCTTGATTTTTTCCAATGACTGGGACTCTCATGTGAAACATGTTCGGACTGTGTTCCAGATTTTGAGAGAGAATGCTCTGTATGTGAAGGGATCAAAGTGTCTTTTTGGCGTACAGAGGATCTCATTTCTGGGATTCATTTTGTCCCCATCTGTTATTGAAATGGACCCGGTCAAGGTTCAGGCCATCTGTGATTGGGTCCAACCTACTTCATTAAAGGCTCTTCAAAATTCTTGGGTTTTGCCAATTTTTATCGTAAATTTATTGGTAATTTCTCTGTTATTGTTAAACCATTGACTGATTTGACCAAAAAGGGTTCTGATGTGGTGAATTGGCCTCCTGAGGCAGTCTCTGTGTTTCAGGAACTTAAGCAGAGATTCATTTCTGCTCCTGTTCTACGGCAGCCTGATGTTTCTCGCCATTTCAGGTGGAGGTTGATGCCTCTGAAATTGGGGCAGGTGCCGTTTTGTCCCAAAGAGATCCAGAGACCTCTAAAAGTAACCCTTGTGCCTTTTTCTCTCGAAAATTTTCTCGAACTGAACGTAATTATGACGTGGGTAATCGGGAGTTATTGGCCATGAAGTGGGCTTTTGAAGAGTGGAGACATTGGCTGGAGGGAGCCAGACATCAGGTGGTGGTCCTCACGGACCATAAGAATCTGGTTTATCTGGAATCAGCCAAGAGACTTAATCCTAGACAGGCCAGGTGGGCCTTGTTTTTCACACGTTTTAATTTCATGGTTTCCTTTCTTCCTGGCACTAAGAATGTTAAGGCGGATGCCCTCTCGAGGAGTTTCCTTGCGGACTCTCCTGAGTTATCTGATCCTGCTGTTATTTTGAAAGAGGGTGTAGTTCTTTCCGCCATCTCGCCCAATTTGAGACTGGCTCTGGAAGGGTGTCAGGAGGATAAACCCGAGCGCTGCCCTATTGGGAAATTGTTTGTCCCAGACCGGTGGAAAAAGAGTGTGTTGTCTGAGATTCATTGTTCCGCTTTGGCCAGTCATCCCGGAATTTTTGGTACCAGAGACTTGGTTAGTCGGTCCTTTTGGTGGCCTACTTTGTCTCATGACGTCAGGGAATTTGTGCAGTCCTGCGGGACTTGCTCTCGCTCCAAGCCTTGCTCTCGCTCTAGTGGTTTGTTGATGCCATTGCCTGTGCCCAAGAGACCATGGACCCATATCTGTTGTGAATGGGTTTGAGATGAGTTCTGAGCAGAGGCTCCCTCTGGTGGTTACAAGCGGTACTAGTGAGGATTGTGAGGACTGGGAATCAGGTGTTACTGATTGGTCTTATATAAGGGAGTGATTTTCCCATCAGGGTTGCCGGTGATCAATTGTTCTGGTCTGAATCCTTCTTTCCAGTTTCCCTTGTAGCCTGCTGTGTCGTGTCTGCATCTCCTGCTATCAGATAAGACAATTTCTTATTTTGTGTTTTTGCTATATTTTTGCATTTGGTCCTGCACTTCTGTGGGAGCCTTCTGTGTCCCCTCCGGGGGCTTTTGCCCTCTCAGTTTAGTCCAGCCACTGTGTTTTGTACTTTTGCTTTTTCCAGTTTTTTCAGTGGCTGCTGTTTTTGTTACACCAGAGAACTAATTTAGGTGGTAGAGGTCGTGTGATCTCAGGTGATTTTGAAATTAGTAGAGTTGGTGTTTTTCAGCGTTTTCTGGGATTGCAGTAAGTACCCTTCCTGTCCTTTTCTATTTAGTTAGTTTGGGCCCCAGCGTTTGCTCATACTATTTTCTTTCTGTGTCAGTATTTCCTCTTGTCTAACCGCCATTACATGTTTGGGGGCTTTCTATTATCTTTGGGGTTCTGCTCCGGGGCATATAGCTTTCCTATTTCTATCTTTAGGTGTAGTTAGTTTCTCAGGCTGTGACGAGGCGTCTAGGACCAACGTAGGAACGCTCCACGGCTGCCTCTAGTTGCGGTGGTTAGTCAGGGTACTGCAATCTCATAGATTCCAACTGCTCTGGTGTATTGCCTTTTTTGTTTGCACTCCTCTGCTACCGTAACATAACAGTATCACCGGCCAGTAAAAATTGTATGGTACTCACAGAAGGGAAAAAATATTTTGAAGGAAGAAAAGTTGTCAGAGATATTTTTCTGTTTGTTGCATTTTTTTTTTCCCTCTGTATCTCTGGGTGCTGGGGAGGATCTTTTCTCCCAATGGAGTTTGCACAGTTGTCTGGCCGTGTGGATCAGCTTGCCACTGAGGTTCGGAGTATTGCTGCATATCTTGCTAGGTTGCCTGTTGTGGAACCTAGGATCCCCATGCCAGATTTGTTTTTAGGGGATCGAGCTAAGTTTCAGAATTTCAAAAATAATTGTAAATTGTTTCTTGCCTTAAAATCTAAGTCCTCAGGAAACGCAGCGCAGCAGGTTCAAATTATCATCTCTCTCCTGCGCGGCGATCCTCAGGATTGGGCTTTTTCCCTGATACCTGGGGATCCTGTTTTGAGTGATGTTGATGCATTTTTTCAGGCTTTGGGGTTATTGTACGATGAGCCTAATGTCACTGATCAAGCTGAAAAAGCCTTGTTGGCATTAAATCAGGGGCTTGATGACGCTGAGTTATACTGCAGAGATTCCGTAGGTGGGCAGTCCTGACCAAATGGAATGACGACGCTTTGGCAGCCCTTTTCCGGAAGGGTCTGTCGGATAATGTAAAGGATGTTATGGTGGGATTCCCTGTCCCCTCTGGTCTCAATGATTCTATGTCATTAGCGATTCAAATTGACAGACGTTTGCGTGAGCGGAGAAGTATGCGTGGAGTGGTGTTGCCTTGTGAGCCAGCTGCTGAGCCCATGCAGTGTGATGGAGTGGTGTCTGGGGCACAGCGTCATGAGTTTCGAAAGCGCAATGGATTATGTTTCTACTGTGGTGATGCCTCTCATGCTATTTCAGTCTGCCCTAAGCGGGGAAGACGTTTTGCACGCTCAGTTGTCTTGGGTAGTGTTCAGACTAAGTTTGTATTAACTGTCACTCTGATATGCTCTCTGTCCTCATTTTCTGCTCAGGCTTTCGTTGATTCTGGAGCAGCTATTAACCTGATGGATTATGATTTTGCTAAACATTGTGGGTTTCCCTTGATACCCCTACAGAAGTCTATTCCTTTACTGGGGATAGATTCTACCCCTTTGGCTGAGAATAAACCCCAGTTTTCTACTCAGGTGATAATGAGGGTTGAACCTGATCACCAGGAGTGCTGCAAATTTTTGGTTCTATATAATCTGCATGACATTATCGTGCTGGGTTTCCCTTGGTTACAGTCTCATAATCCTGTTTTGGATTGGAAATCTGTGTCTGTAACCAGTTGGGGCTGCCAATGTGTTAATACCAACACTCCTGTTTTTTCTGCCTCCCCCCAGGCTGAGGATGTTCCTGACTTTTTGTTTGATTTTTCTGATGTGTTTAGCGAAAGTAAATCTGCATCCTTACCTCCCCATAGGAGCTATGACTGCGCTATTGAATTAGTGCCTGGTAGTAAATTCCCTAAAGGTCGCCTTTTTAACTTGTCTGTACCTGAACATGACGCTATGCGGTCTTATATCAAGGAATCATTGGAGAAGGGTCATATCAGACCATCCTCTTCACCCTTAGGTGCCGGTTTTTTCTTTGTGGCCAAAAAAGATGGTTCATTAAGGCCGTGTATTGATTATCGTCTCTTGAACAATATTACTGTGAAATATCAATACCCGTTACCCTTGATTTCTGACCTGTTTTCCAGGGTGAAAAACGCTACTTGGTTTACCAAGCTTGACCTCAGGGGGGCGTATAACCTTATTCGCATTAAGCACGGGGATGAATGGAAGACGGCATTTAACACCCCTGAAGGGCATTTTGAGTACCTTGTGATGCCCTTTGGGCTCACTAATGCTCCTTCCGTCTTCCATCCTTCATGAATGACATTTTCAGGGATTTTGTGGACAAGTTTCTGATTGTTTATTTGGATGATATCTTGATTTTTTCTAATGACTGGGACTCTCATGTGAAGCATGTTCGAACTGTATTCCAGATTTTGAGAGAGAATGCTCTGTATGTGAAGGGATCAAAGTGTCTTTTTGGCGTACAGAAGATCTATTTCTGGGATTCATTTTGTCCCCATCTGTTATTGAAATGGACCCGGTCAAGGTTCAGGCCATCTGTGATTGGGTCCAACCTACTTCATTAAAGGCTCTTCAGAGATTTTTGGGTTTTGCCAATTTTTATCGTAAATTTATTGGTAATTTCTCGGTTATTGTTAAACCATTAACTGATTTGACCAGAAAGGGTTCTGATGTGGTGAATTGGCCTCCTGAGGCAGTCTCTGCGTTTCAGGAACTTAAGCAGAGATTCACTTCTGCTCCTGTTCTACGGCAGCCTGATGTTTCTCTGCCATTTCAGGTGGAGGTTGATGCCTCTGAAATTGGGGCAGGTGCCGTTTTGTCCCAAAAAGATCCAGAGACCTCTAAAAGTAACCCTTGTGCCTTTTTCTCTCGAAAATTTTCTCCTACTGAACGTAATTATGACGTGGGTAATCGGGAGTTATTGGCCATGAAGTGGGCTTTTGAAGAGTGGAGACATTGGCTGGAGGGAGCCAAACATCAGGTGGTGGTCCTTACGGACCATAAGAATCTGGTCTATCTGGAATCTGCCAAGCGACTCAATCCTAGACAGGCCAGGTGGGCCTTGTTTTTCACACGTTTTAATTTTGTGGTTTCCTTTCTTCCTGGCACTAAGAATGTTAAGGCGGATGCCCTCTCGAGGAGTTTCCTTGCGGACTCTCCTGAGCTATCTGATCCCTCTGTTATTTTGAAGGAGGGTGTAGTTCTTTCCGCCATCTCGCCCAATTTGAGACTTGCTCTGGAGGGGTGTCAGGAGGATAGGCCCGAGCGCTGCCCTGTTGGAAAATTGTTTGTCCCGGACCAATGGAAAAAGAGTGTTATGTCTGAGATTCATTGTTCCGCATTGGCTGGGCATCCCGGAATTTTTGGTACCAGAGACTTGGTTAGTCGGTCCTTTTGGTGGCCTACCTTGTCTCGTGATGTCAGGGAATTTGTGCAGTCCTGCGGGACTTGCTCTCGCTCCAAGCCTTGCTCTCGCTCTAGTGGTTTGTTGATGCCATTGCCTGTGCCCAAGAGACCATGGACCCATATCTCTATGGATTTCATTTCCGATCTTCCTGTTTCTCAGAGAATGACCACCATCTGGGTAATTTGTGATAGGTTTTCCAAAATGATACATCTTGTGCCATTACCTAAGTTGCCTTCCTCCTCTGAATTGGTGCCGTTGTTCCTTCAGCACGTGGTTCGTTTACACGGCATTCCTGAGAACATTGTGTCTGACAGAGGAGTCCAGTTTGTTTCCAGATTTTGGAGGACTTTTTGTTCCAAACTGGGTGTTCAATTGTCTTTCTCCTCGGCATTTCATCCTCAGACCAATGGTCAAACTGAGAGAACAAACCAGACATTGGAGACTTATCTAAGATGCTTTGTGTCTGCTGATCAGGATGACTGGGTCTCTTTTTTGCCTTTGGCTGAGTTTGCTCTTAATAATAGGGCTAGCTCTGCCACTTTGATGTCTCCGTTTTTCTGTAATTCTGGGTTTCACCCTCGATTTTCTTCAGGACAGACGGAGGCTTCTGTCTGTCCAGGTGTTGACTCTGTTGTTGAGCGTATGCAGCAGATTTGGGACCAGGTAGTGGAGAGGTTGTCCCTCTCTCAGGAGAAGGCCCAGCGGTTTGCTAACCGGCATAGGACTGATGGTCCTCGGTTTAAAGTGGGGGACTTGGTCTGGTTGTCCTCAAAGAATATTCCTATGAGAGTAGCATCTCCTAAATTTAAGCCTAGGTTCATTGGACCTTATAAGATCATGGAGATTATTAATCCTGTTTCTTTTCGTTTGCTTCTTCCAGGGACATTTAAGATCCATAACGTGTTCCACAAGTCCTTGTTGAAGAGGTTTGTTGAGCCAGTGGTTCCTGCTGCTGTGCCTCCTGACCCTGTTTTGGTTGAGGGCAATCTGGAGTATGTGGTTGAGAAAATATTGGATTCTCGTTTTTCTAGACGAAGACTCCAGTATTTGGTTAAATGGAGAGGTTATGGTCAGGAAGACAATTCTTGGGTGTTTGCTTCGGACATCCATGCTAGGAGACTTATCCGTGCGTATCATAGAACTCATCCTGACCGACCTGGTTGCTCAAATGAGGGTTCGGTGACCCCTCCTCAAGGGGGGGGTACTGTTGTGAATGGGTTTGAGATGAGTTCTGAGCAGAGGCTCCCTCTGGTGGTTACAAGCGGTACTAGTGAGGATTGTGAGGACTGGGAATCAGGTGTTACTGATTGGTCTTATATAAGGGAGTGATTTTCCCATCAGGGTTGCCGGTGATCAATTGTTCTGGTCTGAATCCTTCTTTCCAGTTTCCCTTGTAGCCTGCTGTGTCGTGTCTGCATCTCCTGCTATCAGATAAGACAATTTCTTATTTTGTGTTTTTGCTATATTTTTGCATTTGGTCCTGCACTTCTGTGGGAGCCTTCTGTGTCCCCTCCGGGGGCTTTTGCCCTCTCAGTTTAGTCCAGCCACTGTGTTTTGTACTTTTGCTTTTTCCAGTTTTTTCAGTGGCTGCTGTTTTTGTTACACCAGAGAACTAATTTAGGTGGTAGAGGTCGTGTGATCTCAGGTGATTTTGAAATTAGTAGAGTTGGTGTTTTTCAGCGTTTTCTGGGATTGCAGTAAGTACCCTTCCTGTCCTTTTCTATTTAGTTAGTTTGGGCCCCAGCGTTTGCTCATACTATTTTCTTTCTGTGTCAGTATTTCCTCTTGTCTAACCGCCATTACATGTTTGGGGGCTTTCTATTATCTTTGGGGTTCTGCTCCGGGGCAGATAGCTTTCCTATTTCTATCTTTAGGTGTAGTTAGTTTCTCAGGCTGTGACGAGGCGTCTAGGACCAACGTAGGAACGCTCCACGGCTGCCTCTAGTTGCGGTGGTTAGTCAGGGTACTGCAATCTCATAGATTCCAACTGCTCTGGTGTATTGCCTTTTTTGTTTGCACTCCTCTGCTACCGTAACATAACACATATCTCTATGGATTTCATTTCCGACCTCCCTGTTTCTCAGAGAATGACCGTTATCTGGGTGATTTGTGATAGGTTTTCCAAAATGATACATCTTGTGCCATTAACTAAGTTGCCTTCCTCCTCTGAATTGGTGCCTTTGTTCCTTCAGCACGTGGTTCGGTTACACGGCATTCCTGAGAACATTGTGTCTGACAGAGGAGTCCAGTTTGTTTCCAGATTTTGGAGGACTTTTTGTTCTAAACTTGGTGTTCAATTGTCTTTCTCCTCGGCTTTTCATCCTCAGACCAATGGACAAACTGAGAGAACAAACCAGACATTGGAGACTTATCTAAGATGCTTTGTGTCTGCTGATCAGGATGACTGGGTCTCTTTTTTGCCTTTGGCTGAGTTTGTTGTTAATAATAGGGCTAGCTCTGCCACTTTGATGTCTCCATTTTTCTGCAATTTTGGGTTTCACCCTCGATTTTCTTCAGGACAGACGGAGGCTTCTGTCTGTCCAGGTGTTGACTCTGTTGTGGAGCATATGCAGCAGATTTGGGACCAGGTAGTGGAGAGGTTGTCCCTCTCTCAGGAGAGGGCCCAGCGGTTTGCCAACCGGCATAGGACTGATGGTCCTCGGTTTGAAGTGGGGGACTTGGTCTGGTTGTCCTCAAGAAATATCCCTATGAGAGTTGCATCTCCTAAGTTTAAGCCTAGGTTCATTGGACCTTATAAGATCATGGAGATTCTTAATCCTGTTTCCTTTCGTTTACTTCTTCCAGGGACATTTAAGATCCATAACGTGTTCCACAAGTCCTTATTGAAGAGGTTTGTCGAGCCAGTGGTTCCTATGGCTGTGCCTCCTGACCCTGTTTTGGTTGAGGGCAATCTGGAGTATGTGGTTGAGAAAATATTGAATTCTCGTTTTTCTAGACGGAAACTCCAGTATTTGGTTAAGTGGAGAGGTTATGGTCAGGAGGACAATTCTTGGTTGTTTGCTTCGGACATCCATGCTAGGAGACTCATCCGTGCGTATCACAGAGCTCATCCTGACCGACCTGGTTGCTCAAATGAGGGTTCGGTGACCCCTCCTCAAGGGGGGGTACTGTTGTGAATGTGCTAGAAATTAATTCTGAGCAGAAGCTCCCTCTGGTGGTTACAAACAGTACTGAACTATCCAATGAAGATTGTGAAGATTGGAGATCAGGTGTTACTGACTGGTCTTATATAAGGGAGGTTCCCTCCCATCAGGGTTGCCGGTGATCAATTGTTCTGGTCTCATCTTTGATTCCTGTTCACTTTGTAGCTTGCTGTTTCGTGCCTGCATCTTCTGCTAACAGATAAGACATTTTCTTCTTTTAGTTTTTTGTGCTTGCTTTTTGCATTTTGTCCTGCACTTCTGTGGGGGTCTGCCGGGTCCCCTCCGGGGGCTTGTGCTCCTCTCAGTTTAGTTCAGCCACTGTTGTTTGTTCATTTGCCTTTTCCAGTTTTTTCAGTGGCTGCTGTTTAGTTTTGTTACACCAGAGAACTAATTTAGGTGGTAGAGGTCGTGTGATCTCAGGTGTTTTTGTAATTAGTAGAGTTGGTACTTTTCAGGGTTTTTTGGGATTGCAGTAAGTGTCCTTCCTATCCTTTTTATTTAGGAAGTTTGGGCCCCAACGTTTGCTCATACTATTTTCTGTCTGTGTCTGTATTTTCCTCTTGTCTAACCGCCATTACATGTTTGGGGGCTTTCTATGTTCTTTGGGGATCTGCTCAGGGGCAGATAGTTTTCCTCTTTCTGTCTTTAGGTGTAGTTAGCTTCTCAGGCTGTGACGAGGCGTCTAGGACCAACGTAGGTACGCTCCACGGCTGCCTTTAGTTGTGGTGGTTAGTCAGGGTATTGCAATCCCATAGATTCCAACCTCTCTGGTGTATTTCCTTTTTTGCCTGCTCTCCTCAGCTACCAAATCATGACACTCCTGGTAAGGAACAACACCTTTCCTTGTGTCCTTCACCCTCACCAAAAGTGAAGGATGCGGCAGGCCACACTTCAGATTACTCCCTTGAGCTCTTTTCACTTACCATGCCTGGGTTATCAAGTGAAATTCTGAATTCCCCAGTGCAAGATGAATATGACATGGAGGGCACTGATGCACAGCCACTGCTATATGATTCTGCTGGTACATTCACCCAGAGCACTGCATTGCCCTTGCAGTCTACTGAGCCAGATTCTGACCCGGATGAAACTCAGGTGCCCCTTCCCGCAAACTATACCACCTTACACGGTGACACAAAGGAAGGTGCAGATGAAATTGAAGAAGAGGTGATGGATGACCCAGTTGTTGACCTGGATTGGCATGCATTGTGGGAAAAAGGTGCCGCTGGCAATAGCTTAGAAGAGGAGGAGGATCCGCAGCAGACATCGACATCACAGTTGCGGTTATCTGGCAGGCCTGTAGCAGTCCAAAAACGTGTTAAAAAAAAAAGAGTTGCTGGACAGCTTGGCCAGACAGTCAAATTAGCACAGCGTGCAAGCCCTGAAAATTTATCCGATAGTAGGAAGAGTGCAGTGTGGAACTTTTTTGACCAAAATCCTATTGATGAGGCAAAGGTTATCTGTAAGAAGTGTGGAAGGACCTTTAGTTAAGGGAAAAATCTCCGAAATTTGAATACCAGTTGCATGCTTAGACATTTAAACACCATGCACTTGCAAGCGTGGACGGACTAAAAAACCTCAGGTAACACACGTGCACCTGATCAGACTGAAGGTAGCCAGCAATGCTACATTGCTTCCCCCACTGTAAGCCCACCGGTTAGCACACCACCAGCAAGAAATGTTGAGGTGTCGTCGCAAAGCCAAAGCAGTCAGGGAATCACAATGTTTTTCCAACGAAAGACTGAATCTAGGCCATCACCACCACCACCATCACCATCACCAACCCCCTCTCAGTCCGCCATGTCCAACGCTAGTTCCCCCATGCAGCTCTCAAGTCCAGCTCACCCTAGCAGACACTCTGAGTAGGACAAGAAAGTACTCATCCTCTCATCCGTGTACACTGGCTTTGAACCACTAGATTGCCAAACTGATCTCATTAGAGATGATGCCCTTCCTTTTGGTTGAAAGCACAGAGTTCTGAGAGCTCATGGCCTACGCTGTCCCTCGCTATGACCTACCCAGTCTGCACTTCTTTTCTAGAAAAGCCATCCCTGCCCTCTACCTGCATGTGAAAGACCGCATTGTCCATGCACTAAAACAATCAGTGAGTGGAGAGGTGCACCTCACAACAGATGCATGGGCCAGTATGCATGGCCAGGGCTGTTACGTGTCCATCACTGCGCACTGGATTAATGTGGTGGATGCAGAGGACAGCAGCGGTGGGACAGTGCTGCCTAGCCCACGGTATAGGCAACAGTTGGCTGTAGGTGTTCGACCCTCCTCCTCATCCTCCTACAGAAGCGAAGGCTCGTCGACAGAGCGCAGTCGCACGAGCACTCCATTCGCAGCTGCCAGTGTTGCACACGAGGTGTCCCACTGTCGAACAGCTATTGGTAAGCGTCAGCAGGCTGTTTTAAAGATGATGTCTTTGGGCAACAACAGACACACCGCGGAGGTACTGACTGACTACTTGCAGCGAGAAACTGAGTCATGGATGGGCAGTCTACATCTTGAGCCAGGCAAGGTAGTCAGTGATAACGGACGTAATTTTGTGGCGGCCATAGCCTGGCAAAACTCAAACACATACCTTGCCTGGCTCACACCTTGAACTTGGAGGTGCAGTACTTCATTATCCGGAGTTACCAGCCCTGCTCCATAAGGTGTGAAGACAGTGCTCGCACATCCGTAGACTCCAGTCATATGCAGAGTCTGCAGCGATCGCTTCACCTCCCCAATTACAGCCTAATCATGAACGTTGCAACAAAGTGGAACTCCACCATGCACATGGTTGAGAGGCTGTGTGAACAGAGGCAGGCTGTAATGCATTTGTGGGAGAATACACAGGCAGGCAGTTTGAGGGCAGACATGGAGTTGTCAGGTGTGCAGTGGTCAAAGCTGAAAGACCTCTGTAAAGTCCATCAGTGTTTTGAGGAATGCACACGGCTGGTAAGCGCAGACCACGCATCATAAGCATGAGCATCCCACTTACGCGTCTGCTCATGCAAACTTTGACGCACATTAAGGATCAGGCGTCTGCAGCGGAGGAGGAGGAGGAGGGAAGCCTTGATGACAGTCAGCCATTGTCTGCTCAGGGAACTGTTGTGGACGAGGTGGAGGAAGAAGAGGAAGAGGAGGAGGATGTGGGGGATGATTATTTTGGGGAGGAGGATGCTTCTCATGGGGCTAGAGAAAATGTTGGCTTGCCAAGGTCAGGTATAGGGTTTGTGCGTGAGTGGAGGGATGTGGATTTGGCAGAAAGTGCTCCTCCACCCACCACTAGCAGTGCATCATTGACACCTGGAACATTGGCCCACATGTGTGATTATGTCTTGCGGATCCTAATACGGGACCCCCGCATTGCCAAATTTATGAAGGATGACGACTATTGGTTGGCCAGCATCCCCGATCCACGCTATAAAGGCAAATTACAGATCATCATGCCACAGAAGAACCTAAAGCTAATATTGGCGACCAAACAAGCAACTCTGGTAAACCGTTTGTTGAAGGCATTCCCAGCACACAGCAGCTGTGCAGGTTCTACCACGAGCCGTACTGGGCCAAATGGAAGAGGTGTTCGTTGTGCACACAGCCGAAGTGGCGTTGGAGCTAAGGGTTTCATGACCATGTTGTGGACTGATTTCTCGAGTACCGCTCACACGACTGGTAATACTGAATCGATTGCAACAGACAGGAGACAGCAGTTGTCAACTATGGTTCAAAATTACTTCTCCTCCCCTATCGATGTTCTCCCTCACAGTTCATTCCCCTTTGACTACTGGGCCTGTAAACTGGACATCTGGCCTGAATTGGCACAATATGCCTTACAGTAGCTCGCTTGCCTTGCTGGTAGTGTGCTATCAGAAAGAGTCTTCAGTGCTGCTGGATTAATCCCGACAGAAAAAAGGACCCGGCTGTCCACCCAAAATGTTGGTGATCTCACCTTCATTAAAATGAACTGGGTTTCAAAGGATTTTGTACCACCTTCCCCTGATGACACATAGGTTGCCAGCAAAATGGCTTGCTTTGTCCTCCTCTTCCTTCGACTTCTCCAATTCCTCGATTTGCAGCTGCTGAATGTCCAGCCTACACCTCAACATATGCCAGTTTTTTCACCTCCCTAACTGGGCTGTACCCCCCCAGGGCCGGCGTCAGCACCTGGCACACCCAGGCAAGTGTCGGGGCCCTGAGCAGGTGGGGGGCCCACTCACCATCAGAGACATCTGCATACTATGAGGGGCCCTGTGCCAGTGCCAGCGCCCATGAGTGTGCCCCCCCTGCTTGCTCAGGTCCCCAGCACTTGCGATACTTACCTCTCCCTGCTCCACCACTGTAACGTCTTCCGCGTTTCCTGACAGTGACATTCAGGTCAGAGAGCGTGATGATGTCACGTCTGTGCGCCCTCTGCCTGAACAGTCACAGTGCAGAGAGCTGGAAGATGGCGACGCTGAGGAGTCCAGAGTAGAGCAGTGCCCAGCGAGGAGAGGTTTTTCATTTTTTTAAATGTTTGGAGCAATATATGGGGAGCATTATACACTGGAGAATTATATATGGGGCCCATCATACACTTGAGCATTATAAATGGGGCCCATCACACACTGGAGCATCATATACGGGGCCCATTATACACTGGAGCATCATATTGTCGCAGAGTGCATCTTCTTATCGTCGACAATGTACTTACGCAAGCTTCAGACAGCAAGATATCTTGAGTAAACAGTATTTACTTCATACTGGATAAACATGAGATACAATTCAGTGTCACACAGTTCATGGAGAAAACGAAACAGGAAGCAAAGGTAAAACAACCAACAACAACAAGAGAGTTTCCCTCTCCACATTACAGCAAGCATATAACATTACACACTATCGCCATCTGCTGTCTGGTTAGTATAAAGTCCTCCTTTTACTTATAATAAGTCCCAATCTGTTGCATATGCCAACACCCTTTCTCAACAGTAATGGCTTATTCAATCAAACCCAACTTTTTTAATAGTCTCTGATGTTTATCGGTATTCAATGCCTTTGTGAAAATGTCTGCTGTCATTTCTACAGTAGGGCAATACTCCAACTTCAAGACTCCTTGATCCTGATAATCTCTCAAAAAATGATATTTCACATCAATATGCTTGGTTCTTGGATTGACTCTTTCCATCTGAGCAAGAACAAGACATCCTTGATTGTCCTCTTTTAGTTTTGTTGGTTCCAACTGTGGTTGTCCTAATTCTGTCAACAATTGTCTTAACCACAGTACTTCTTGACTCGCATGTGCTGCTGCAACATATTCTGCTTCTGTTGAAGATAGTGTCACAATTGACTGTTTCTTACTTGTCCAACTTTTTGGTACACCTGAGAGAAAAAAAATATGTCCACTGGTAGATCTTCTGTCAGTTGGATCTCCAGCCCTATCTGCATCAACATATCCTGTTAAAATGCAATTATCACCTGTGGGTAATTTCAGCTTAACATTGCTAATTCCTTTCAAATAACGTATTACTCTCTTCACGGCATTCCAATCAGCTTTATTTGGTTTTGATATCTTTCTACTCAGGATTCCTACTGATGCTGCGATGTCTGGTCTTGTAATGTCGCTAGATACAGTAGTTTTTCTATTGCTGTTCTGTATTCTTCATTGTTTGGTAGCATATTTTTTTCACTGTTCATCTCTTTGAGATAATTAGTTTCCATTGGAGACTTTACTGGTTTTGCATCCTTTAGTCCAAATTTTTCTGTTTTGTCTTGAATCATGTGATTTTGATTCAGTAGGAAACTTCCGTCTTCTTCTCTTTCTATCTGTATTCCTAGGTACTGTTTTACATTTCCCAAGTCTTTGATTTCAAAATGTTGCTTCAGGATTTTTAGAATGTTTTCTTTATCCCTTTCTTGTTTAAAACAAATCAAAATTTCGTCTACATATATGAGTACATAAATCCATCTATTACTCAGCCTTTTTGTTTACAAGCATGGATCAGCTTTACTTCTTTGAAATTTTTCATTTGTTAGTACTTCCGTGATTTTGTCATTCCACGCTTTAGCTGCTTGCTTTAAACCATATATGCTTTTCTGTAGTTTACAAACTTTGTTTGGATTTCTGTCTTCTGTTAAATCTCCATTCAAAAAAGCTGTCTTTACATCCAGATGTCTTAGTTCCATCTGTTCCATTGCTGCAACTGTAAGTAAAGTTCTTATTGTAGTGTGTTTGACAACTGGAGCAAATGTTTCATCATAGTCTTCTCCATATTTTTGAGAATACCCTTTAGCTACGAGTCTTGCTCGATATCTTTCAGGTGTGCCATCTGTTTGGAATTTTACTTTAAAAATCCATTTACATCCTATGGCTTTTCTTCCTTCTGGCAAATCTGTTATTGTCCATGTATTTGAATCATGCATGGATTAATTTCTGTTTCTGTTGGTTCTAGCCAATTATTAAATTCTTCTTCAGGAAGTTTAGATATGTCTTCCCAAGAGGTAGGCTCATAGATTTTTCTTATACTTGTCTTGTATGAGAGACGTTTTGGTGGTTTTCCTTTGTTCTCTCTTATTGAACGTCTTGGTTCTGTGTCTGTTTGTAGTTGTGATTCTTCACTTTCAGTATTTTGTTCTTCATTAATTTCTACTTCTTTCTCATCAGATATTTCTTCAGTTATGTCACTATTGTTTTTCTCATTTTTTGTTTCAACTGAAATCATAATGTCTTCATTTAAATCTTCAATGAATGTCACACTGTTACTCACTGTAACTCTGTCTGTTTTGGGATCTAAGATTCTATATCCTTTGCAGTTTTCACTATATCCAAGGAATATTCCTTCCATGGATCTGTTTTGAAGTTTGAAATGTTTTTCCGTTGGAATGAATATAAAAACTTTACATCCAAAAACTTTTAAATGATTGACACTTGGTTTCATACCTCGCCACAGTTCATATGGAGTTTTCTTCAGTTTTCTGGAAAAAAGTCGGTTCTGTAGATATGTAGCTGTCATTGCTGCCTCACCCCAATATTTCTCTGGTAGTTTAGAATCTGTCAGCATACATCTCATTATTTCTGTTAGAGTTCTGTTTTTCCTTTCTGCTACTCCATTTTGTTCAGGTGTGTATGGAACAGTTTTCTGATGTTCTATTCCATTTTGTCTTAAGTAGTCTTCTATTCTGTGACCTGTAAATTCACCTCCATTATCACTTCTGATGACAATTGGCTTCCTTTGAAATTTGTTACTTGATCTTGTTACATAGTCTACAAGTTTATCAAAAACTTCACTTTTGTTCTTAATTAAGTATGTGACTGTGTATCTTGAGTAGTCGTCTATAAAAGTCAACATGTATCTATTGCCTCCTGATGTAGTCACTTTCATGGGTTCGCATACGTCAGTATGCACCAAATCAAGTGGTCTTTCGCTTTTCATCTCACTTTCTTTTGGAATAGATATCCTTGTGGCTTTGGATTTTATACAACATTCACATCTTATGGTAATTGAGCAATCTGATATCTTTAAACCTTTTGTCAATTATTTTCTCTGTAGTTCCCTTATACTGTCCGGGTCTATGTCCTAGACGTCTATGCCACATGTGAATACAGTTTTTGTGATCATGTGTACATACCTTCATCTGTTCCTTTGGTTTGCCAAAATGATATAATTGTTCATCTGCCTTGACTTTGGTTATTATCTTGTTTCCTGCAATAATTGCACACTCATTGTCTTTGAATTTTACTGTAAGTCCTTTTGCTGTTAAACTTTTCACAGATAATAATCTGCCTTCCAGTTTTTGGAACATTCAACACATTGTAGCGCTTCCCACGGCTGTGGGGCGTCGGGACATGGCATAGCTTGCCTAGCTAGCCAATGCTCCCACGCCGCCAGTCCACGACGACGTGAGGCATGGGTCCCAGATGGTAAGAGAATGTGGACCCACTGGACCACGGAGGGAGACCCGGGCCTGCCCGGACTAGGGAAGGGCAGCGACCGGGATCCGTGGCAGCTGAGCATGTGGGCAAGGTGGCGACCTGCAGGACTAGACAACACCGCACAACTTCAGGTAAGAAGAAACATAAAGTTTACTTAAAGAAACACAGTACATAAAACAGAACATAAGACCGGGCTCCCGATTCCGCACATCAGAGAAGGGTACACGACTCAGGATCATAGACGAGTGCTGGAGGACATCACGGGTAGATGCAGTCCAGGGTTATCTGGCACGGGCATACTTGGACGGCCTCTCTCTCAGGCCTTAGGCGTAGCACAGGCTCAGCAGGAGAACATCAGACACCGACCTCAGACAGACTTCAGACGATGGCGGGGTCATCACGGGTTGATGAAGTCCAGGATCATCTGGCACGGGCATACTAGTATGGCCTCACTCTCAGGCCTCGGGCGTAGCACAGGCTCAGCAGGAGAACATCAGACACCGGCCCAGGACGAACGTCAGACGATGGCGGGGTCATCACGGGTTGATGAAGTCCAGGGTCATCTGGCACGGGCATACTAGGACGGCCTCTCTCTCAGGCCTCAGGCGTAGCACAGGCTCAGCAGGAGAACATCAGACACCGACCCAGGACAGACGTCATCACAGGGTAGACCAAGGAGGAACCGGCAGGACAGGCAGGTTGTCACGGCAAGTGACCAAGGCAGTCTCTGGGACAGGCAGGTTGTCACGGCTAGTGACCAGGGCAATCTCTGGGACAGGCAGGTTGTCACGGCAAGTGACCAGGGCAGGCAGGTTGTCACGGCAAGTGACCAGGCAGGCAGGTTGTCACGGCAAGTGACCAGGCAGGCAGGTTGTCACGGCAAGTGACCAGGGCAGGCAGGTTGTCACAGCAAGTGACCAGGGCAGGCAGGTTGTCACAGCAAGTGACCAGGGCAGGCAGGTTGTCACAGCAAGTGACCAGGGCAGGCAGGTTGTCACGGCAAGTGACCAGGCAGTCTCTGGGACAGGCAGGTTGTCACGGAAAGTGACCAGGGTAGTCTCTGGGACAGGCAGGTTGTCACGGCAAGTGACCAGGCAGTCTCTGGGACAGGCAGGTTGTCACGACAAGTGACCAGGCAGTCTCTGGACAGGCAGGTTGTCACGGCAAGTGACCAGGCAGTCTCTAGACAGGCAGGTTGTCACAGTAAGTGACCAGGCAGTCTCTAGACAGGCAGGTATATACGACCTGATATGGTGGAGCCTCCAGGTAGGCTGCAGTCGGATGGCAGATGATCGCTCCCAGGTGAGCAGGCAAGAGCCGGGGATCTCTGCAGATGATGTCCGAACTTCCGGATGGAGCTGCAGTCAGATGGCAGATGATCGCTCCTAGGTGAGCAGGCAAGAGCCGGGGATCTCTGCAGATGACGTCCGAACCTCTGGAAGGAACTGCAGACGGATGGCAGACAGGCAAGCCGACAGGTAACAGACAGGTAACTGGAATCAGGAGCTGATGGCTGAAACAGAGTTAGACTGCACAGGAACAACAGGAACACGGATTGGATCTCAGAGAGTCAGGAACACAGACAGGAACACGGACTGGGTCTCAGGGAGTCAGGAACACGGACAGGAACATGGATTGAATCACAGGAACACGGACTGGAACACAGGCCTCGGACTCCGGACATCTGGCACCGATCAGCAGGCTCCGGACATCTGGCAATGATCGGCAGGATCCGGACATCAGGCAGGAAGGATAGGATCCGGACATCTGGAAGTGGTCGTTGGACATCGGACATCAGGCCATGGTCAACAGGCATAGGATCCGGACATCTGGCAGCGACCTGAAAAGGAACCCCAGCGGTCTGGTGCAAGCCCCGCCAGGCTCAACGGGAGCTGGCCGGGGATTGCACAGAGGCTGAGCACAGAGTAACAGAAACTCAGCACACACCGGACTCCTTCTTCCAAGATGAACTCAGGTTATATAGCAAGGATTCACAGTCACTGGCACAGGGTTCTGGACACAGCAGGATTTCAGGAACATAACACAGAGGACACAGTTCAGAAAGTCAGGTACAGGATGCGATCCAAGATCAGGGGTTCAGGTAATTAGATACAGCAGGAACAGGCCTGGATATACAGCCTCCAGGAACGGCGATCTGGGTAATCAGCCCCAGCATAGGCGGAAACACAAGACACAATTCAGACATTCAGGTACCGGGTTTGATCCAGGATCAGGGAACAAGACACAGCAGGAACAGGGAATCAGCTCTCCAGAGCTGATCAACTTCAGAGCAGGAGCTGAACACACAACCACATACGGCTAGGTTCAGGGATTCAGTGTGGATTCAATGCGAAGCTCTGGCAACGCCCACTAGGGCTGAGGAACTTTATATATGAGCTGCTTCACAGCGATAGGCTGGAGCAGTAATTCTAGTAAACACCCAATCCACATAAAAGCAGGACAGGTGTGGGCCGCGCCCCCTATGCAGAGCCAGACAGCACAACACAGAGGGAACCCAACAATGGCTGCTGCCAACCACGCAGTAAGTCATGCACCACTGCAGAGGACTTTGCAAGCTACGGACGGCTTTCACAGCAAGTCAGGAACCGCACATGCGGGCGGTCATGCAAAGCAGCGGAGCCACTCACGCAAGTACGGGTACGCAGCAGAGCCGGGAACTGAGCAGCATCCATATAGGTAACAGACAACAGTATCCCAGCTGGTTAGGGGGAAAGGAGCAAAAGGGTTAATGCAAAAAACATACAAAGTAACGCTGCAAAACAAAGTACAGACAATACCAGCGTTACACACATCCTGTACAAGTATCTTTGAATCTTGTCCGAACTTGTTTGAACAATTTAGCATACCTTGTGCGATACCTTCTGCGGTTATTTTGCTTCCATCTGCAAGATAAATGGCTTTTTTCTTATCTAAATCAAGATCAGTAAAGAAATTCTTGTCACTTGTCATATGACTCGTTGCTCCTGAATCAATAAACCAACCAAGTGATGATTTCTTGTCTGTTATTTTGAATGTGCCATTCCAATTATTCTCAAACAAATCGAAATTGTGTTTTTTACTTTCTGTGTATGCTTTTTATGTTGTAATTTTTGTTGTTCTGCTTTCCATATGGTACAGTCTTTCTTTAAATGACCTTTTTTTTTACATCTGAAGCATTTTCTTGTCTCTTTATTATATGTTTTTTAAATTCTGTAGCTTTAAGAGCATTTTCACTGTCCTTTTCAGTAGAAGAATCATTGTTTTGTTCTTTTCTTCTCTGATATTCATCTATTAGTCTTATTTTCACAAAATCTAATGTAATGTCAGTTTCTGGTCTCGTCTCAAGGGCATTTATCAAGGCTGTATGTGAATCTGGTAAACTGCACAACAATATAGCTGTATGACTTTCTTTAATGTCTTCACCAATAGATCTTAGCTGTGATATCACTTCCATCATTGAGAATATGTGCTTCTGCAAGTCGTCATTTGCACTCTATCTCATACTGTAAAGCTTTCTTAATAAAAATAATTTGTGATTCAAGCTAGGTCTTTCATACAGTTTTCTTAATGCTTTCCACATTCCTTTCACTGTTTCTTCATTTCTTATATGTATTAATTGAGCATCATCCACTAATAAGCTAATGGTGGCTCTCGCTTGTCTATTCTTTTTATCCCATGTCTGATTATCTTGATCTGGTCTTTCTGTAACAATTACTTCCCATAAATCATCCTTAGATAACAACATCTCTACTTTAAATTTCCATAACTGATAATTTTCACTATTCAGTTTAGCTACTGTGAATTTCAGTTCTGTGTTATTCATCATCTTTATATAGACTTACTTGTTTAGAGAGTTGTACTGAAGATATTCTCCTGCTTTTTCTTTTTTTTCTATCTTTCTTCTGATAGTTCCTATATGTCCTGCTTGTGTTGAATTCTCTGTAATTATATCCAGCTCCAGGGGCATGAATTCCTTTGTCACTCTGTATCTGGATTTATTTCCTTCTGTTTACAGAGCTTATCTGTGTACTCCGTTATCTGGGGTTATAAACCGCGATCCTTCTGCCTGGGCTTGTAGTGTCTGGGGTGTCTAGGATGTCTGGGATGACTGGGATGACTGGGCCCATAACCTGTCGCAGAGTGCATCTTCTTATCGTCGGCACTGTACTTACGCAAGCTTCAGACAGCAAGATATCTTGAGTAAACAGTATTTACTTCATACTGGATAAACATGAGATACAATTCAGTGTCACACAGTCCATGGAGAAAACGAAACAGGAAGCAAAGGTAAAACAACCAACAACAACAAGAGAGTTTCCCTCCCCACATTACAGCATGCATATAATGTTACACACTATCGCCATCTGCTGTCTGGTTAGTATAAAGTCCTCCTTTTACTTATAGTCCCAATCTGTTGCATATGCCAACACATATGGGGCCCATTATATATAGTAACATAGCTATTAAGGTTGAAGGAAGACTTTAAGTCCATCTAGTTCAACCCATATCCTATCCTAACCTGCCCTAACATGTTGATCCAGAGGAAGGCAAAAAAAAAACAAGTGGCAAACAGTAAGCTACACATTGGGGAAAAAAATTCCTTCCCGACTCCACATATGGCAATCAGACTAGCTCCTTGGATCAACGCAATATCTAGGAAACTAGTGAATATAGCCTGTAATATTATACTTTTCAAGAAAGGCATCCAGTCCCTTCTTAAATTTTAGTAGGGAATCACTCATTACAATATTAGACGGCAGAGAGTTCCATAGTCTCACTGCTCTTACAGTAAACAATCGGCGTCTGTTATTATGACTAAATCTTCTTTCCTCCAGACGTAGAGGATGCCCCCTTGTCCCTGTCACAGGTCTAAGAGTAAAAAGATCATTAGAAAGGTCTTTGTACTGTCCCCTTATATATTTATACATTGTAATAAGATCACCCCTAAGCCTTCGTTTCTCCAAACTAAATAACCCCAAGTGTAATAACTTGTCCTGGTATTGCAGACCCCCTAGTTCTCTAATAACCTTGGTCACTCTTCTCTGCACCCGCTCCAGTTCAGCTATGTCTTTCTTATACACCGGAGACCAGCCTCTTTTAATGCATCCCATTATTTTATTTGCCTTGGCAGCAGCTGCCTGACATTGGCCACTAAATGTGAGTTTGTCGTCCACCCATACACACAGGTCTTTTTCAGTGACAGTTTTGCCCAGTGTTTTACAATTAAGCACATAATTATACATCTTGTTTGTTCTACCCAAGTGCATGACCTTATGTAGCGCTTCCCACGGCTGTGGGGCGCCGGGACATGGCATAGCTTGCCTAGCTAGCCAATGCTCCCACGCCGCCAGTCCACGACGACGTGAGGCATGGGTCCCAGATGATGAGAATGTGGACCCACTGGACCACGGAGGGAGACCCGGGCCTGCCTGGACTAGGGAAGGGCAGCGACCGGGATCCGTGGCAGCTGAGCATGTGGGCAAGGTGGCGACCTGCAGGACTAGACAACACCGCACAACTTCAGGTAAGAAGAAACATAAAGTTTACTTAAAGAAACACAGTACATAAAACAGAACATAAGACCGGGCTCCCGATTCCGCACATCAGAGAAGGGTACACGACTCAGGATCACAGACGAGTGCTGGAGGACATCACGGGTAGATGCAGTCCAGGGTTATCTGGCACGGGCATACTTGGACGGCCTCTCTCTCAGGCCTTAGGCGTAGCACAGGCTCAGCAGGAGAACATCAGACACCGACCTCAGACAGACTTCAGACGATGGCGGGGTCATCACGGGTTGATGAAGTCCAGGATCATCTGGCACGGGCATACTAGTATGGCCTCTCTCTCAGGCCTCAGGCGTAGCACAGGCTCAGCAGGAGAACATCAGACACCGACCCAGGACAGACGTCATCACAGGGTAGACCAAGGAGGAACCGGCAGGACAGGCAGGTTGTCACGGCAAGTGACCAAGGCAGTCTCTGGGACAGGCAGGTTGTCACAGCAAGTGACCAGGCAGTCTCTGGGACAGGCAGGTTGTCACGGCTAGTGACCAGGGCAATCTCTGGGACAGGCAGGTTGTCACGGCAAGTGACCAGGGCAGGCAGGTTGTCACGGCAAGTGACCAGGCAGGCAGGTTGTCACGGCAAGTGACCAGGCAGGCAGATTGTCACGGCAAGTGACCAGGGCAGGCAGGTTGTCACGGAAAGTGACCAGGCAGGCAGGTTGTCACGGCAAGTGACCAGGCAGGTTGTCACGGCAAGTGACCAGGCAGTCTCTGGGACAGGCAGGTTGTCACGACAAGTGACCAGGGCAGTCTCTGGGACAGGCAGGTTGTCACGGCAAGTGACCAGGCAGTCTCTAGACAGGCAGGTTGTCACAGTAAGTGACCAGGCAGTCTCTAGACAGGCAGGTATATACGACCTGATATGGTGGAGCTCCAGGTAGGCTGCAGTCGGATGGCAGATGATCGCTCCCAGGTGAGCAGGCAAGAGCCGGGGATCTCTGCAGATGATGTCCGAACTTCCGGATGGAGCTGCAGTCAGATGGCAGATGATCGCTCCTAGGTGAGCAGGCAAGAGCCGGGGATCTCTGCAGATGACGTCCGAACCTCTGGAAGGAACTGCAGACGGATGGCAGACAGGCAAGCCGACAGGTAACAGACAGGTAACTGGAATCAGGAGCTGATGGCTGAAACAGAGTTAGACTGCACAGGAACAACAGGAACACGGATTGGATCTCAGAGAGTCAGGAACACAGACAGGAACACGGACTGGGTCTCAGGGAGTCAGGAACACGGACAGGAACATGGATTGAATCACAGGAACACGGACTGGAACACAGGCCTCGGACTCCGGACATCTGGCACCGATCAGCAGGCTCCGGACATCTGGCAATGATCGGCAGGATCCGGACATCAGGCAAGAAGGATAGGATCCGGACATCTGGAAGTGGTCGTCGGACATCGGACATCAGGCCATGGTCATCAGGCATAGGAACCGGACATCTGGCAGCGACCTGAAAAGGAACCCCAGTGGTCTGGTGCAAGCCCCGCCAGGCTCAACGGGAGCTGGCCGGGGATTGCACAGAGGCTGAGCACAGAGTAACAGAAACTCAGCACACACCGGACTCCTCCTTCCAAGATGAACTCAGGTTATATAGCAAGGATTCACAGTCACTGGCACAGGGTTCAGGACACAGCAGGATTTCAGGAACATAACACAGAGGACACAGTTCAGAAAGTCAGGTACAGGATGCGATCTAAGATCAGGGGTTCAGGTAATTAGACACAGCAGGAACAGGCCTGGATATACAGCCTCCAGGAACGGCGATCTGGGTAATCAGCCCCCAGCATAGGCGGAAACACAAGACACAATTCAGACATTCAGGTACCGGGTTTGATCCAGGATCAGGGAACAAGACACAACAGGAACAGGGAATCAGCTCTCCAGAGCTGATCAAATTCAGAGCAGGAGCTGAACACACAACCACATACGGCTAGGTTCAGGGATTCAGTGTGGATTCAATGTGAAGCTCTGGCAACGCCCACTAGGGCTGGGGAACTTTATATATGAGCTGCTTCACAGCGATAGGCTGGAGCAGTAATTCTAGTAAACACCCAATCCACATAAAAGCAAGACAGGTGTGGGCCGCGCCCCTATGCAGAGCCAGACAGCACAACACAGAGGGAACCCAACAATGGCTGCTGCCAACCACGCAGTAAGTCATGCACCACTGCAGAGGACTTTGCAAGCTACGGACGGCTTTCACAGCAAGTCAGGAACCGCACATGCGGGCGGTCATGCAAAGCAGCGGAGCCACTCACGCAAGTACGGGTACGCAGCAGAGCCGGGAACTGAGCAGCATCCATATAGGTAACAGACAACAGTATCCCAGCTGGTTAGGGGAAAGGAGCAAAAGGGTTAATGCAAAAAACATGCAAAGTAACGCTGGAAAACAAAGTACAGACAATACCAGCGTTACACCTTACATTTATCCCCATTAAAGCTCATTTGCCATTTATCAGCCCAAGCTTCTAGTTTACATAAATCCTCCTGTAATATAAAATTATCCTCCTCTGTATTTATTACCCTGCAGAGTTTAGTGTCATCTGCAAATATTGAAATACTACTCTGTATGCCCCCTACAAGGGCATTAATAAATATGTTAAAGAGAAGCGGCCCCAATACTGACCCCTGTGGTACCCCACTGCTAACCGTGACCCAGTCCGAGTGTGCTCCATTAATAACCACCCTTTGTTTCCTATCCATGAGCCAGTTCTTAACCCACTTACACATATTTTCCCCTATCCCCATTGTTCTTATTTTTTGTATCAACCTTTTGTGTGGCACCGTATTAAATGCTTTTGAGAAGTCCATGAACACCACGTCCACTGCGTTCCCTTGGTCCAGTCCGGAACTTACCCCTTCATAAAAGCTTATCAGATTAGTCTGACAAGAACGGTCCCTTGTAAACCCATGCTGATACTGTGTCATGAGGTTATTCAGCCTCAGATACTCCAATATAGTATCCCTTAAAAAACCCTCCAGGATTTTACTCGCAGTAGATGTTAAGCTCACTGGCCTATAATTTCCAGGTTCAGTTTTTGCCCCCTTTTTGAATATTGGCACCACATTTGCTATACGCCAGTCCTGTGGTACAGACCTCGTTATTATGGAATCTTTAAAGATTAAAAATAATGGTCTATCTATGACTGTATTTAATTCCTGCAGTACTCGGGGTGTATCCCATCTGGGCCCGGGGATTTGTCAATTTTAGTGATCTTTAGACGCCGCCGTACTTCCTGCTGGGTTAAGCAGATGACATTTAATGGAAAATTTTTTTTATCACTGATCATGTTATCTGTCATGGGATTTTCTTGTGTAAATACAGTTGAAAAAAAGTCATTTAGCATATTGGCTTTTTCCTCATCCTCATCCACCATTTCACCCAGATTATTTTTAAGGGGACCAACACTATCATTTTTTAGTTTCTTGCTATTTATGTAGTTAAAGAATATTTTGGGATTATTTTTACTTTCTCTGGCAATGAGTCTCTCTGCCTCAATCTTTTCTGTCTTGATTTGCTTTTTACAGAATTTATTCAGTCTTCTGTATTTATTTAATGCCTCATCACTACCTACTTGCTTTAATTCCCTAAACGCTTTTTTTTTTTGTCACTTATTGCGCCCCTTACTGCTCTATTTAGCCATAGTGGTTTCCTCTTATTTCTAGCATGTTTATTCCTATAGGGTATATATTGTGCACAGGTCCTATTCAGGATACTAATAAACGTCTCCCATTTTCTTTGTGTATTTTTATGTCTCAGGATATCGTCCCAGTTTATTGCACTAAGATCATCTCTCATCCGTTGGAAATTTGCCTTCCTGAAGTTTAGTGTCCTTGTAACCCCTCAACTACACATCTTATTAAAGGATACATGAAAACTTATTATTTTGTGATCACTATTACCCAAGTGACCCCCAACCCTTATATTTGATATGCGGTCTGGCCTGTTGGTTAATATTAGGTCTAGCAGTGCCCCCCCTCTTGTTGGGTCCTGAACTAGTTGTGAAAGGTAATTGTCTCTCATAGTTGCCAAAAACTTATTACCTTTGCTGGAACTGCATGTTTCTGTTCCCCAATTTATTTCAGGGTAGTTGAAATCCCCCATAATAATGACTTCTCCTTGAGCCGCTGCTTCATCTATTTGCTTTACGAGTATATTCTCTGTTGCTTCCATTATTTTAGGAGACTTATAACAAACCCCTATCAGTAATTTATTATTTTTTCCCCCTCCCCTTATCTCCACCCACAGAGACTCTACATCTTCATTAGATTCACAGATATCACGCAGGATGGGTTTTAACCCCTTAAGGACAGAGCCATTTTGCAGCTTAATGACCGGGCCAATTTTTACAATTCTGACCACTGTCATTTTATGAGGTTATAACTCTGGAACGCTTTAACGAATCCCTCTGATTCTGAGACTGTTTTTTCGTGACATATTGTACTTCACGTTAGTGGTAAAATTTCTTTGATATGACTTGTGTTTATTTATGAAAAAAACGGAAATATGGCGAAAATTTTGAAAATTTAACAATTTTCAAACTTTAAATTTTTATGCCCTTAAATCAGAGAGATATGTCACACAAATTTCTTAATAAATAACATTTCCCACATGTCTGCTTTACATCAGCACAATTTTGGGACCAAAATTTTTTTTGTTACGAAGTTATAAGGGTTAAAAGTTGACCAGCGATTTCTCATTTTTACAACACCATTTTTTTTTAGGGACCACATCACATTTGAAGTCACTTTGAGGGATCTATATGATAGAAAATACCCAAAAGTGACACCATTCTAAAAACTGCACCCTCAAGGTGCTCAAAACCACATTCAAGAAGTTTATTAACCCTTCAAGTGCTTCACAGGAGCTGAAGCAATGTGGAAGGAAAAAATTGACATTTAACTTTTTTTGCAAAAGCTTTACTTCGGAACCAAGTTTTTTTATTTTCACAAGTGTTAAAAGAAAAAATTAACCACAAAATTTGTTGTGCAATTTCTTCTGAATACTTCGATACCCCATATGTGGGGGTAAACCACTTTTTGGGCGCGTGGCAGAGGTCGCAAGGGAAGGAGCGCCGTTTGACTTTTTCAACGCAGAATTGGCTGAATGCCATGTCGCGTTTAGATAGCCCCTGATGTGCCTAAACAGTGGAAACACCCCACAAGTGACCCCATTTTGGATACAAGACCCCTTAAGGAACTTATCTAGATGTGTGGTGAGAACTTTGAACCTCCAAGTGCTTCACACAAGTTTATAACCTAGAGCCGTGAAAAAAAAAAAATTTTTTTTTCCACAAAAATGATCTTTTCACCCCAATTTTTAATTTCCCAAGGGTAATAAGACCACAAAAGTTTTTGTGCAATTTGTCCTGAGCATGCTGATACCCCATATGTGGGGGTAAACCACTTTTTGGGCGCACGGCAGAGGTCGCAAGGGAAGGAGCGCTGTTTGACTTTTTCAACGCAGAATTGGCTGGATGCCATGTCGCGTTTAGAGAGCCCCTGATGTGCCTAAACAGTGGAAACCCCCAACAAGTGACCCCATTTTGGAAACTAGACCCCCTAAGGAACTTATCTAGATGTGTGGTGAGCACTTTGAACCTCCAAGTGATTCACACAAGTTTATAACGTAGAGCCGTGAAAATAAAAAATCATATTTTTTCCACAAAAATGATCTTTTCACCCCAATTTTTATTTTCCCAAGGGTAACAAGACCCCAAAAGTTTTTGTGCAATTTGTCCTGAGCATGCCGATACCCCATATGTTGGGGTAAACCACTTTTTGGGCGCACGGCAGAGGTCGCAAGGGAAGGAGCTCCGTTTGACTTTTTCAACGCGGAATTGGCTGGACGCCATGTCGCATTTGTAGAGGCCCTGATGTGTCTAAACAGTGGAAACCCCCCACAAGTGACCCCATTTTGGAAACTAGACCCCCTAAGGAACTTATCTAGATGTGTGGTGAGCACTTTGAAGCCCCAAGTGCTTCACAGAAGTTTATAACGCCCGGGCGTGAAAATAAAAAATCATATTTTTTCCACAAACCTGATCGTTTAGTCCCCAATTTTTTATTTTCACAAGGGTAACAGGAGAAATTGGACAACAAAAGTTGTTGTACAATTTGTCCTGAGTATGCTGATACCCCATATATGGGGGGGACCACTGTTTGGGCGCACGGCAGGGCTTGGAATGGAAGCAGCACCGTTTGACTTTTTCAAACCAAAATTGGCTGGAATTGAGATTGGACACCATGTCGCGTTTGGAGAGCCCCTGATGCGCCTAAACAGTGGAAACCCCCCACAAGTAACACCATTTTGGAAACTAGACCACCTATGGAACTTATCTAGATCCGCTGTGAGCACTTTGAACCCCCAAGTGTTTCACAAAAGTTTATAATGCCTGGGTGTGAAAAAAAAAAAAAAACAATTTTCCACAAAAATGATTTTTTAGTCCCAAATTTTTGATTTTTCACAAGGAAATTGGACCCCAAAAGTTGTTGTCCAATTTGTCCTGAGTACGCTGATACCAAATATGTCGGGGGGGAAACTGTTTTGGCGCACAGCAGGGCTTGGAAAGGAAGTAATAACGTTTTGGAATGCAGACGTTGGTGGGGGTCATGTTCCGTTTGCAGTGCCCCAGATGAGCCTAAACAGTGGAAAACCCCCACAAGTGACCCCATTTTGGAAACTAGACCCCATAAGGAACTTATCTAGATCTGTGGTGAGCACTTTGAACCTCCAAGTGTTTCACAAAAGTTTATAATGCCTGGGTGTGAAAAAAAAAATCAATTTTCCACAAAAATGATTTTTTAGTCCCAAATTTTTGATTTTTCACAAGGAAATTGGACCCCAAAAGTTGTTGTCCAATTTGTCCTGAGTACGCTGATACCAAATATGTGGGGGGGGGAACTGTTTTGGCGCACAGCAGGGCTTGGAAAGGAAGTAATAACGTTTTGGAATGCAGACGTTGGTGGGGGTCATGTTCCGTTTGCAGTGCCCCAGATGAGCCTAAACAGTGGAAACCCCCCACAAGTGACCCCATTTTGGAAACTAGACCCCTTAAGGAGCTTATCTAGATGTGTGGTGAGCACTTTGAACCCCCTAGTGCTTCACAGAAATTTATAAACGCAGAGACGTGAAAATGAAAAATCATTTTTTTTCTCAAAAATGATTTTTTTAGCCAGCTATTTTTTATTTTCCCAAGAATAATCGGAGAAATTAGAACCCCAAAATTGGTGTGCAATTTGTCCTGAGTACGCTGATACCCCATATGTTGGGGTAAACCACTGTTTGGGCGCACGACAGGGCTCGGAAGGGAGGGAGCGCCATTTGACTTTTTGAACGCCACATCGTGTTTGGAGACCCCCTGATGTGCCTAAATAGTGGAAATCCCTCAATTCTAGCTCCAACCCTAATCCCAACACACCCCTAACCCTAATCCCAACCCTAATCCCAACCCTAATTCCAACCCTAATTGTAACCCTAACCTTAATTATAACCTTAATTATAACCCTAACCCTAATTGTAACCCTAACCCTAATTCTAACCCTAATTATAACCCTAACCCTAAGGCTAGGTTAATTTTGCGTTTTACCAGCCCGTTCAACACATAGCGTTTAGGGCTGGTAATAGTATAGCATAACGCGATCGCATTATGCTATACCCGCTAGCGCAGAGGAATCAGCAGATGATTCATCTGCGCTAGCGGTGACGGAGCCCAAACGCTGCAGCCCGCGTCCGAGGCTCCGTCACTGAATGATGGCACGTCGCAAACGCATGCCGCTTTACGGCATGCGTCGCGATGCGCCCTCAAATGGGGGTGAATGGCAGCGTTAACGGACTGCGTTACACCGCGTTATACCGCGGTGTAACGCAGTCCGTCTAACGGACTGCCATAACGCAGTATGAACCCAGCCTAACCCTAACGCTAATTATAACCCTTACCCTAAGGCTGCTTTCACACTTCCAGCGGGCGCCTGTCGGCGCCCCCGGCATTTTGCCGCAGCGCCGCATCAGAAAACTTGATGCGCCGCCGGCAGCCGCATGCGGTTTTTGCCGGATGGTTTCTGATGCCCGGAGACATCAGAAACCATCCGGCAAAAACAAAAAACGTTACATGCAGCGTTTTGTCCGGCCGCCGCAATGTACATTTGCGCCGCATCCGGACAAAACCGCATGCAACGCATTGACATGCGGCGCCATCCGGCGCTAATACAAGTCAATGCAAAAAAAACGCATGCGGCGCATCAGATTTTCTGATGCGGCGCTGCGGCTAAATGCCGGGGGCGCCGTCAGGCGCACACCGGATGTGTGAAACCAGCCTAATGCTAACCCTAACCCTAATTATAACCTTAACCCTAATTATAACCCTAACCCTAATTATAACCCTAACCCTAACAGAAAAATGAAAAGAAATATAATTTCTACTTTTTATTATATGTCCCTAACTAAGGGGGTGATAAATGGGGGGTTATGTACTGTTTTTTTTATTTTGATCACTGTGATAGTTTATCACAGTGATCAAAATGTACTTTTATGAGAATGAATGAAAAAAAATTTGAATCTGCCGCCAAAGCAGATCGGCGGGCGCACTGCGCATGCGCCCGCCATTTTTTTTTGCAGGGAGAAGAAGCCGGGATCCTGGGGCCTGCGGGAGGACGGAGGACACCGGTAAGTATATGGGGGGGCGATCGGGGTACCGGGGGACCCTCATTTTCTCCCCTCTGATGTGCGATCACATCAGAGGGGAGAGAAATCATTTTTTTTTTTTTTTTTTTTTTTTGCGATCGCGGCTATGCTTGCATAGCCGCGATCGCAACACCGGGATCGGTGAATACCGACCCGGAACATGTTCTCTGGGGTCTCGGCTACCCCCGGTAGCCGAGACCCCAGAGAATATTTGCCCATCCCCCCACCAGCACAGCGGCACATAGCGGCGGGCGCACTGGGCATGCGCCCGCCATTGTCTTAACGGCGCCGGCACCGGGGGACACCGGAGGGCCCGGGGGCCACATGGATCTTATTGGGGGCCACATGGGGGTCCTGGGGACCCTTTTTCTCTGTCCTCTGATGTCCGATGACATCAGAGGACAGAGAAATTAAATGGCACAACTTTTTTTTTTTTTGTTGTTGCGGTCGCCGTTATAGGGTTAATAACGGCGATCGCAACATCGGTGTCGTAAAAACCGACCCGATTCATGTTCTCTGGGGTCTCGGCTACCCCCGGTAGCCGAGACCCCGGAGAAAATGCGCCTCTGGGGGGGCGCTATTCACTTTTTCCACAGCGCCGTTAATTAACGGCGCTGTGGTTTAAGTACCCTTAATGACCGCCGTTAAAAGGCGTATCGGCGGTCGTTAAGGGGTTAAGGATGATTTTACATATAAACACACACCCCCACCTCGCTTATTTTTACGGTCATTTCTAAACAGACTATAGCCCTGTAAATTAACCACACATTCGTGGCTCTCATCCAGCCAAGTCTCAGATATCCACACCATGTCATAATTATGTTCCAACAAAAATAATTCTAATTCCGCCATTTTGTTGGTGAGGCTTCTGGCATTATATAGGCCCATCATACACTAGAGCATTATAAATGGGGTCTGTTGTGAATGGGCTTGAGATGTGTTCTGAGCAGAGGCTCCCTCTGGTGGTTACAAGCGGTACTGGTCTGTTCAGTGAAGATTGTGAGGATTGGGAATCAGGTGTTACTGACTGGTCTTATATAAGGGAGTCGCCTTCCCATCAGGGTTGCCGGTGATCAATTGTTCTGGTCTCAATCCTTGTTTCCTGTTTCCCTTGTAGCCTGCTGTGTCGTGTCTGCATCTCCTGCTAACAGATAAGACATTTTCTTCTTTTTGTTTTTGTGCTTGATTTTTGCATTTTGTCCTGCACTTCTGTGGGGGCCTTCAGGGTCCCCTCCGGGGGCTTTTGCCCTCTCAGTTTAGTTCAGCCACTGATGTTTGTACTTTTGCTTTTCCAGTTTTTTCAGTGGCTGCTGTTTTGATTTTGTTACACCAGAGAACTAATTTAGGTGGTAGAGGTCATGTGATCTCAGGTGTTTTTGAAATTAGTAGAGTTGGTGCTTTTCAGGGTTTTCTGGGATTGCAGTAAGTACCCTTCCTATCCTTTTCTATTTAGTTAGTTTGGGCTCCAACGTTTGCTCATACTATTTTCTGTCTGTGTCAGTATTTCTTCTTGTCTAACCGCCATTACATGTTTGGGGGCTTTCTATTATCTTTGGGGTTCTGCTCCGGGGCAGATAGCTTTCCTATTTCTATCTTTAGGTGTAGTTAGTTTCTCAGGCTGTGACGAGGCATCTAGGACCAACGTAGGAACGCTCCACGGCTGCCTCTAGTTGTGGTGGTTAGTCAGGGTACTGCAATCTCATAGATTCCAACTGCTCTGGTGTATTGCCTTTTTTACCTGCACTCCTCAGTTACCGAAACATAACAGGGGTCCATCATACACTGGAGCATCATATATGGGGCCCATTATACACTGGAGTATCATATGAGGGTCCATTATATATGGAGCATTATATAGGCCCATCATACACTGGAGCATCATCCATGGGGTCCATCATATACTGGAGCATCATATGGGGCCTATTATATATGGCACATCATATGGGGCACATTTTATGTGGAGCATCACATGGAGCCCATTTTATATGGAGCATTATATATGGGGACCATTATATTTGGAGCATTATATGGGGCTCATCATAAACAGGAGCATCATATATGGGGCCCATCATATACTAGAGCATCATATGGGGTTCATTATTTATGGGGCATCATATAGGGCCCTTTATATATGGAGTATCATATGGAGCACATATGGGGCCTATTCTGTATGGAGCATTATATGGAGACCATTCTGTATGGAGCAATATATGGGGCCCATCATATACTGTATGGAGCTTTATATGTGACTCATTATACTGTATGGAGCCATATGTGGGGCTCATTATACTCTATGGGGACCGTCCTATACTGTATGGCACATTAACATCACAATAAATATATTGCCTAGATTATGTAGTACTTCCAAACATCAATAAATCCAAAAAGAAACATGGGAAGCTTTATCACCATAAAAGTACAAATTTTATTCAAAATATTTAAAATACATATGTGGATATAAAAATCCGAAATGGGGACAAAAATATGCAGAAGATTGCCCAAAACAGGTACAAGCAAGATAGAGATATTTTAATAGCACATATGTCTGTATTCCGTATTCAAAAGCCACATAGGCTAATTAGAAGAACAAAATACCAGACAGGTTTCACCATATCTAATAGCATAAGTATAGCTAGAGACATCTCTAAAGCGAGTATACATATGTGCATAAAACAGTCGGAAAAATCATGAACTTGCTCCCCCACTAATAGTGCTAGCGTTATAATACCAATGTGCAAATGCAAAGTCCGCAGCAGGTGCTGTAATATATGCAAAAGTTTGCACTCAAATGCACAAAACGATTTGGAGTATATAGAAAATAAACTGCTAGTGGAGACCATACCTGATAATAGCCCTGGCACCCCTGATGCGCGTTTCGCGTTAGCTTGTTCACAAGGGAGCGTTTTGAACAAGCTAACGCGAAACGCGCGTCAGGGGTGCCAGGGCTATTATCAGGTATGGTCTCCC